>APFE030204446.1:144405-190883 GCA_000404065.3 Pinus taeda
TTCTTACACATTTTAATAATGATACACATTTATTGATTTCAAACATAGATCTTCATCTATAGCTATTAGCATGCATAGTACATACAAAATTCAAATAAATGTCAGTGGTACTAGTCACATAAATGATAAATCTATTAAAATTTTAAATCATGATTCATAATTCATAACTGAAAGACAACTTACAACTACAAGATAATAAGATAAACACACTGACAACTGTAGTTTTCTCAAGTCATCAAATCAAAATGTGTTACATAGGTAGTGCTGGTGCAATGCAAATGGCAAATAGAAATAGAAAATATAAAACAACTACAGGTATACAAGCCTCAAGGCATCAATCAACATCACTGTCTTCATCATCATGGTCCCCACTGCTCTCCTCTGCATCCTCCTCCTCCCCTGTATCCATAGTCGCCTCTGCATCTGCTGGTGTGGAGGATGACCCCTCTAAGTCATCAAATCTAACAGGCTCTAACACTGGATAATTGAGATCCATGTTGGCCAATGCCAACTTAACACTGGTGTCCAGACCCATATCATCAGGAATAGTGTTACTTGGGAGCGGGAGCGACATTTTCAGAAGCTCCTGGTTTGGTGCTATTGATTAATTACGAGTTCCATACCCTAATACATGACAAAATTCAATGGAAACATTGCAATCTCCCAATCCTAAATTCCTTAAAAACTGATAAGTCTGCTGCATTTTGAATGAAATCTAAAATTCTACTTTCTCCATATGAAATCCAATGAGGCCGGAACCACTCTCAAACATCCTGAGTCATTTCATGGTAATGTTAAAAATTTAAGTAAAGGATGAAAATGAAGATTAAGGAGAATGTCACTTTTACTTTAAGAATTTAACATTACCATGAATAGCATATCAATACTAGGGCTTAGACTTGATCATGAAGCTGCCAGAATGCTTGCCAAATGAAAATATGCGTGGCTGTAATGACCAAATGCGGCCTTTTCATACCCGCGCAAGTCACTTTTTGAGCCTAGCGAGTCCTGGAAAACAGGACACGATTCCCAAAATTGTGACACGCAGATGAAAATCGGGACACGACCTCGGATTCGACGAGTCAGGAAAGGACACAACGTGTCATTGGATTTGGACACAAATCAGGGCAAAATCGCGTCGGACACGCTGGATTCGGGATTCGAGGGGCCTCTAGGAAAAATCTGGTTATCTAGCTGATAGATGACTCGATCATGTTGAAAATTTTGGTACTTCCACTTCCCTGAAACTTTGACAATTTGAGTGCAACAAGCCCAATACAAGATCATGCAACACAATTATCCCAACAATATTCAAAAATATGTTTCTAGCATCAATATAGATCAGAGACAACTTTTCCTGTTTGTAGTCAACTGCGGTCAAATGTAAAATTTTAGCCGTACTTTCCAGTCGTAGGGAGGAGGAGGTATGCGAGCAATTGAGAGCTTCTTGTTGCTCCCTTGAGCCTGTAAGCCAGTGGATGCAATCGAAAATTTCCTTTGACAAAGCATTGTCTGTAACCCAAAAACCTAGAATCACATGTGAGCTTTGAACCCTGTAATCTTGGACCTGTGCGAACCAATCAATTAAGAAAAGAAGATGCTTGGTGATGTCCAAATGAGCTTGAGGCCACTTATATTTATAGGCTTCCAAGGGTGAGCAATTTCCTGTTAGGGCCGATGTGTTGAAATGTGCATATATGGGATTTTCTTCATAAGTACACTTTCCCTCATCCAAATTGAGTGCTTCAATAATCAAAATTGGTCCTCTTGAAAAGAGGAATCTAGTCCCATTTTTGGAATTTATCACTAAGCTACCAAATTAACACTCCTTCTTAGCAAGGGAGAAATTCCAACTATATCATGTCATGTGTATCTTGTCGTCATATCATGTCCCATCTATGCTCAACTCTATTTGCTGAAACATTCTCGAATCTAAATAAGAAGAATCATTGAGGAACTAAAGCTACTACCCTACACATTGTCGAAGAGCACATCTCAATCCCAAACTACATTGGGGAGCACATCTCAACCCAGAATCTCATGGGGGAGTTAAATATCTTCAATCCCATATCAAGCAATAGGTGATATAGGGGAACACATCTCAACCCATGCTAATGCCTACTGATCTTCCCATCAATAACCTTCAAGGGTCACGTGATACAACACCAACATCATAATCCGAGCTTAGGTGAGATACTCGACTTACCAAAAGGTAAGGATCACATCCCCCCAAGTCTCCTCAACCCGTTGGCCAGACGGGGAGGGACAATCCCAACAAGCCTGACTTGTGGGTATGATGCCAACTAGGGTATACTTTACAAAGACCAAGATAGGGGAGCAACATCTCCACCATATGGGTAACAGATAGGGGTGATACCCTATTGTCTAGAGTTCCGTCAACCCTAGGAGCTCTCCATCTCAATTCCTCCCCCTGGGAGCTCATACAGGGGGGAAGAGCTGGCTCAGTGTCCTCGATCAGCGACGCCCCTTATCAGGAGGGGTCACATTTGTCAGTCCAAGATGCTCTTTGAAGACCAAGAACTTCCCTTTTGGCAAAGCCTTGGTGAGAATATTTGCAATCTGTTCATCTGTCGATATGTGGAGTCTAACAACTCCTCTTTGCACCATGTCTCGAATGAAGTGATATCGGATCTATATGTGCTTGGACTTGTCATGAAATAAAAGATTCTCTACCAGACGGATCCCACTCTTGTTGTGGCAATATATCACTGTAGTGTCTAAGACCTGCTCAAATAACTCTCCAAAGAGCTTCCTCAACCAAACTGCTTCGTAGCTAGCCATGCTAGTGACAATGTACTCTACCTCTGCGGTACTCAATGCTACAGACTTCTGGTTCCTGCATATCCAAGATATCATGGCAAATCCAAGGCTAAAACAACATCCAAATGTACTCTTCCAGTCAGCATCGGTATATCCATGAAGTCAAATGTCTCCGATAGAATATCTCAGGTCAAATGTGATCGTCCCATGCAAATATCTCAAAATGTGTTTGGCGGCAATCCAATGTGCATGAAGAAGCTCGGTCATAAATTGGCTCAACGTGTTCAATGCATAGTATATATTTGAACGGGTGTTCACTAAGAACATCAGAGCCCCAATCAACTATCTATATTCGGATGGATTCGCCAAATCGGGTCATGCAACTTCTCCACTTAACTTCTTGAAATTCATCTCCATTTGCGTGGGCAAGAATTTGCATTTTGTCATTCCAAATCTCTCCAACAACTTCACGACATATTTTCCTTGTGAAAGGAAAATCTCACCAGGCCTTTGCCACACCTCAAGGCCTAGAAAGTAGTGCATGAGTCGAAGGTCCTTCATCTCGAATTCAGAGGCTAGCTCCCTCTTACACTCTATCATCAGGGGCTTGCTACCTGTCAAGAATAGATCGTCAACATATAAAACCAAAATCAACGACATACCTTGGACTACTTTGAAGTAGAGGTTGGGGTCAACATTGCTTCTTGTGAATCCCTGCTTCACCAAATAACTGTCTATGCGAGCGTACCATGCTTTGGGGGCTTGCTTCAAACCATACAATGCCTTCTTCAAGCTGCAAACATGTTTCTTTCGACCCTCTACCTCAAATCCCCGTGGCTGCTTAATGTACACTTCTTGTAACATGCCATGGAGGAATGTTGTCTTTACGTCCATTTGATGAAGGGTCCATCCTTGACTTGCGGCAAGGGCAGCTATCAGATGAATGGTTGTATATCGAGCCTCAGGTGCAAATATATCATCATAATTTTCTTCCTCTTTCTGGGAGAATCCCCGGGCCATGAACCTTGCCTTGTATTTCTCCATGCTACCATCAACTCCATGTTTGATCTTGAATAGCCACTTTGAAGTCACCATGGATTTCCCCTTCGGTCTCGGTACAACATCCCATATGTCATTTTTCATAATTGATTCATATTCTTTGGCCATAGCATCCTTCCAAACTTGTTCCTTCACGACTTATTCAAAGGTAGGAGGTTTGGCTTGAATAATAATGCTCATGGCGGCAAAATATTGTGAAAATTGGGTGTCTTGAATTTTATTGCAGCAAATGATATTATTTCTTCTATTTGTTAAATTGATTAAACAAATTATTTGCAGTTTTCTGCAACAAATATCGAAACATATACACTATAGCCTACACAAATAAAGTTCTGCGGAAAATAAATATAAGGAAAAATACTAGCACATATATAACCACAATGACACAGTTACTTTTGGACAATTGTCCTTGGAAAAACCCAATGTGGGAAAACCAATGTAGTAGATGAGGGTTTCTTTTATTAATCTTCAACAATAATTTATGTACAAGATACATATAGATAAAATAGAGGAAAATCATTGAGAGAAATTTATTGATGAATTTCTCACACTCCACAGTGATTTCGAAACCCGAAGAGGACCTTCTGCCCTTTCGCTGTCCTCACTACGTCACCCACTATGCAGTGACTACATAATGCTTGCATCACTCTTCTGCGCCGATGAACTGCGTCCCTTCTCTGTGCTGCCTCTTCCAGATTTGTCCTGCACTCTCAGACTATTGTTGATGCCATCTCTCTCCCACTTGAAACTCCCTCTCTGACTTTGATTTTCTCTTGCTAAACTTCAACCACTAAGAAAATTGATCTGCTTGAGCAATTGAGTATTTGCCCTGGTGTGTTCTTCATCTACCCATCAACTTCTTTTAATCTTCTGTTGGAGCACCAACGACCAAGATTAAAACATAATCGATGGCCCAGATTAATTCCCTGTCGATCCGTATGAGTTTCTAGATGATTCTAGGTGGTATTTTCAGAAACGATTTCTGGGTTTTGGAGAACTCATTCATTCTAGCCTCTCCACAAACTTTCGTGGCTAGAACACATTCGATGCTACAAAAACTAACACTCCCTCTTAGTGAGGAAGGTGTTCTAGTGTTGTTGCCTCTTGTAGTAAACCCTGTCTCCGCATCATCTCCTGACACGCTGCTGATGTTTGGCTGCTGTTGCCCACCAACTACTGCGCAACTTTGATATGTGTTGCATTTTTGCTACTGCTGACCCTGCTGAACTGCTATCAACTACTGCATTTGCACTGCAACTCCCTCTCAATTGCTGCTGTTGAGAATCTATTGAAACTGATTCTCCACCATACCCATCTGTTCCCTGAACTGGATGAACTTAGCTCTCCCTGGAGCTATTGTGAGTATGTCTACTACCTGATTTCCTGTGAAGACATACTGTAGCTGGACTGCCCCACGTTGAACACAATCTTTGATGAAATGACATCTGATATCAATGTGCTTCGGCCTATCATGAAATACTGGATTCTCAGAGAGTTTTATGCAATTCTAATTATCACAGTAAACACTGGTCGCTTCCATTTTCTTCTTGAAAAAGCTCACCAACAATTTCCTAAGCCATATGGCTTCGCACGTTGTCGTGATGGCCGCCATATAATCTGCTTTTGCTGAGCTCAGTGCTACTGACTTCTGCTTCCTACTGCACCAAGAGATCATCCTTGATCCAACTCTGAAGCAGTACCCGAAGGTACTTTTCCTGTCCACTGAACTACCTGCCTAATCTACATCTGTGAATTCGCTCAACCTGATGTCATCTCCTTGAGTATATTTCAACCCGAGTCCAACTGTTCCATGCACATATCTGAGAATATGCCTAGCTGCTTCCCAATGTACCAATTTTTGGTTCCACCATGAACTGACTAAGGGTATTGACAGCGAAACAAATGTCTGGCCTGGTGTTGACCAGATACATGAGTGACCCAACTAGTTGTCTGTTAAGGTGGGGTCGACTTCCTGGTCCTCTGATACATCTATCTTTTTCTAGTTGGTAATCATGGGTTTGCCATGGGTCTACAATCCTGCTTCTGAATCTCTTCAGAATTTCTGTAGCATATCTCCCTTGCCCAAGGAAGATCTTCCCATTCTTCTGCTATCCTTCCAACCCTAGAAAATAGTGCATCATCCGCATATCTTTCATGTCGAATTTTGTTGCAAGGTTCCTTTTGTAGTCCTTTATGAGCTTCGATGATCCTGTCCAAAACAGATCATTCTACATATAAAACCAAAATGAGAGGCTCATTCGCCACCATCAAATAGTAGAGATTGGGATCTGCATCACTCTTGATGAATCCCAACTGCTGGAAGTAACAGTCAATCCGATTGTACCATGCCCTAGGTGCCTGCTTGAGCCCAAACAGGGCTTTCTTCAATCTGCATATATGAGTGCGCTTCTCATGAGTTACGAAGTCTTCAGGCTGCTCTATGTACACCTCTTCTTCTATCACCTCGTTCAAGAATGCTGTCTTGACATCCATCTAGTGAATTTCCCATCCCATCTGTGCTGCTAGGGATATGACAGATCTGATAGAGGTATATCTGGCAATTGGGGCGAAGGTCTCCTTGTAGTCTATTCCTTCTTTTTGTGCATACCCCTTTGCCATGAATCTAGCCTTAATACTTCTCTACACTGCTATATGCAGTAGACTTGATCTTGTAGATCCATCTGGAACCCACAACTGATTTGTCTTCTAGTCTAGGCACCAGCCCCCAAACATCATTTGTCATGATAGAACTGTACGCTTCTACCATGGCATCCACCCACACTTGATGTTGTGCTGCTTCCTGAAAACTAGAGGGTTCTGCAACCTGATCCACCAAGGCCTGGTATCTGTCAGGCTGCCTGCGTTGCTTGTTGTCGGTTCTAGGAGCTCCGACAAACTATTTTACGTCCTTTAAGGTCTGACGCACTTCCCTACTGGTCCTATCACTGGTGGTGGGAGGTTCACCTTGTTCCTCCACCTGTTACTGCTGCTCTGTTTGCTGAGAACTTCATGGATCTCCTACTACTGAGGAGATGTTGGTACTAGTCATTGCACTTGAATCCTGTGACTGTCCCCCCGCTTGTTCTACCTGCGGTCCCTACTGCTGCTGGACTAATGGAACATTTGATGACTGATCTCCTGCAGACATCTCTCGAGATCTTTTGAAAGCTCTGTATTCCATGAACTTTACATCTTGCCTCACTATAATCTTCTTATTGCAAGGAATGTAGATTCTGTATGCCTTTGAGGTCTCGCTATATCCTACGAGATACCCCTTTTTTGCAGTCTGATCCAACTTATTGTGCTTCTCATTTGGAATGTTACAATAGGCCACACTCTCGAATATCCTCAAATGACTTACCTTAGGTTTCTTCCCGATGAAGACTCCCTCTGGCGTTTTCTTTCCCAAAGCTCTGTGTGGTGCCTTGTTTTGAATGTACAACGCTGTGTTGCATGCTTTTTCCCATAGAAATATAGGCAAATCCTGATCATACAACATGGTCTTTGCTGCCCTGACTATAGTTCTGTTCTTATGTTCCGCTACTCCATTCTGCTGTGGATTGTAGGGAGTTGTCCACTCCCTTTTGATACCTTCCTTTACGCAGAATTCTGTGAAGTCTTTATTCGTGTATTCTTCACCCTTATTTGAACGTATTACCTTGATCTTTTTCCTTGTCATGTTTTCTACAAGAGGCTTGAACTCTCGAAACCGATCAAAGCCTCATCCTTGGTCTTTAAGAAGTAGATCTAGGTTTTTCTAGAATGGGCATCAATAAAGGTGATGAAATACTCACCACTGCTAAGAGCTCTGGTGGACATAGGGCCGCAAATATTTGAGTATATCAATCCCAACATACTATTGGCTTTGTTGTCACTTCTGGGAAACACTGCTTTTGCGTACTTCCCAAGTACACATCCTCAACATAGATCATTGTGCTCGGTGCTGAGAGTTGAAACTCGTGTTATAGTCTCTTTGAGCATCCTAAGTTCTCCATGGTGCACGTGTCCCATCCTCCTGTGCCATAGTTTGTTCAGCTCCTTCCTACTGTTGTTATCACTACCTATCAGTGCCATTGGAGAATCGATTTGCAATCTATATAGCTTGTTGCTTTGAGCTCCAATTTGTCTCACCTTCTCCCAACTAGGATGCTTGACATATACTTTCTTTCCCACAAAATATACATCGTACCCCTTATCCTGCAACTTGGTTATTGAAATTAGTTTTATACCTGATCCTGGCACATGCAGTACATTCGTGGCGACTGCCTATCAGTGCCAGTGGAGAATCGATCTACAATCTATATAGCCTGTTGCTTTGAGCTCCAATCTGTCTCACCTTCTTCCAACTGTGATGCTTCACATATACTTTCTTTCCCACAAAGTATACATCGTACCCCTTATCTTGCAACTGGGATACTGAAATTAGGTTCATACCCAATCTTGGCACATGTAGTACATTCGTGGCGCTAGTGTTGGTTCTTGCTTGAAAATCTATGGTGCCTCTCCCTAATGGAGTACACTTAGTTCTGTTGCCCATAGTGGTATGGAAATTCATTTGCTCCTCTTGATAGCTCGAGAAATATTCCCTTTAGTCATGTGAGTTGAATCTATGCTATCAATATATCAAACATCAGTTGACGCTGATCTCGACCGACACACAAACTCATCTTCCAATCCGGAAGTGAATTTTGAGGCTTCTTGACTATCCATAATTTCTTGTGCTATTTTTCCTTCCCAACATTGAATTCGTAGCTGCAAAATACATGTCCAGCTCTGCATGGAAACTGCTACACTGCTCCCTCTGCCTTCTGACAAATCTTGATTCGGAAAAATTTATTCTCTGTCGACTCACTCAAAGAATTAGTTTTCCATGCAAATTTGCCCACCTAGCCAATGGACCGCACAACCTCTATGGGGTTTCGAATTGTTGCCTACACAATGCTTTCAAAATCATCCCTCTCTGCAACCGAGCTCTTCCTACTTTACCAGTGCTCTGGTACCATGTGAAAATTCATTGTCTTGAATTTTACTGCAACAACTGATATTATTTCTTCTATTTCTTAAATTGATTAAACAAATTATTTGCAGTTTTCTACGGCAAATATCGAAACATATACACTGCAGTCGACACAAATAAAGTTTTGCAGAAAATAAATGCAAGGAAAAATACTAGCACGTATATAACCACAATGACACAGTTATTTTAGGACAATTGTCCCCAGAAAAACCCAATGTGGGAAAACTAGAGCAACAGATGAGGGTTTCTCTTATTAATCTTCAACAATAATTTCTGTACAAGATACAGATAGACAAAATAGAGGAAGAATCACTGAAAAAATTACTAGTGAATTTCTCACACTCTACATTGATTTTCTGAATCCGAAGAGGACCTTACTCTAGTCATGTGAGTTGAAGCTATGCTATCAATATACCAAACATCAGCTGACGTTGATCTCGACCGACACACAAACTCATCTTCCAATCCGGAAGTGAATTTTGAGGCTTCTTGACTATCCATAATTTCTTGTGCTATTTTTCCTTCCCAACATTGAATTCGTAGCTGCAAAATACATGTCCAGCGCTACATGGAAACATCTATGTTGCTCCCTCTGCCTTCTGACAAATCTTGATTCGGAAAAATTTATTCTCTGTCGACTCACTCAAAGAATTAGTTTTCCATGCAAATTTGCCCACCTAACCAATGGACCGCACAACCTCTATGGGGTTTCGAATTGTTGCCTATGCAGTGCTTTCAAAATCATCCTTCTCTCTGCAACTGAGCTCTTCCTACTTTACCATTGCTCTGATACCATGTGAAAATTCATTGCCTTGAATTTTACTGTAACAACTGATATTATTTCTTTTATTTCTTAAATTGATTAAACAAATTATTTGCAGTTTTCTACGACAAATATCGAAACATATGCACTGCAGTCGACACAAATAAAGTTTTGAGGAAAATAAATGCAAGGAAAAATACTAGCATGTATATAACCACAATGACAGTTATTTTTGGACAATTGTCCTCGAAAAAACCCAATGTGGGAAAACTAGTGCAGCAGATGAGGGTTTCTTTTATTAATCTTCAACAATAATTTCTGTACAAGATACGGATAGACAAAATAGAGGAAGAATCACTGAAAAAATTGCTGGTGAATTTCTCACACTCCACAGTGATTTTCTAAATCCGAAGAGGACCTTCTGCCCTTTCGCTATCCTCACTGTGTCACCCCTTGCGCAGTGACTCTGTATTCCCTGCGTCACTCTTCTGCACTAATGAATTGCATCCCTCCTCTGTGTCGCCCCTTCTAGATTTGTCCTGCACTCTCAGACTATTGCTGATGCTCTCTCTCTCCCACCTGCAACTCACTCTCTGACTCGATTATCTCTTGCCAAACTTCAACCACTGAGAAAATCGATCTGCTTGAGCAACTGAGTATCTGCCTTGGTGTGTTCTCCATCATCTACCCATCGAATTCTCTTTATAATCTTCTATTGGAGCACCAACGACCAAGATTAAAACATAATCGATGGCCCAGATTAATTCCCTGTCGATCAGTATGAGTTTCTAGATGATTCTCACCACATCTCAATTAATACTGATTAATTAACCATATTCCCTAAGTTTAGACTTAGGAAATAACTAAAAATTGGTTAATAATCTAATTGAGACATTCTGGGTGGAATTTCCAAAAACTATTTCTGGGTTTTGGAGAACTCATTCATTCTAGCCTCTCCACAAAGTTTCGTGGCTAGACCAGATTCGATGTTACAAAAACTAACACATATCCCTAGTATCTGCATAGTTTCTTGCATTCTCTAAATGATCTTCGAATGGGAACGTGACTCTTGTCATCCTGTAAGGTGTCACGAAGCCAAGGTGGCCTCTTTCTGGCAGGGGGATCACATGGAGGAGGATCTAAGGGATCCATGGGTTCCATGGGATCATCAACAATATTTGTCTCGGATTTAGGCACGAAAGGACCATCTAAAATATCCATATCATCATTCTTCTTAGGAGGAGGCAGGGGAAGGTCCCTTGATTTCCCAAGGGAAACATCTTCATCGAACATTACATCCCTACTAATTTCAACCTTCCTTTGACCAGGAATATATATTCTAAATGCTTTATAATTTTCACAATATCCAACAAACGTACCTTTTCTTCCTGTGGCTTCCAGCTTGTTTCTTTTGTCCTTTGGCATGCGGAAATATACGGGGCAACCAAAGATATAGAGATGGCCAACATTGGGCTTGACACCTGTCAACACTTCTTCGGGGGTCTTGTTGTCCAATGCTTGATGTGGCACCTGATTTTGAACATATACGATAACATTTGTTGCTTCTCCCCAAAGGAACTTCCACAACTTTTGATCATGGAGCATGGCACAAACAACTTCTATAATGAACCTGTTCTTTTTTTCATCCACTCCATTTTGTTCGAGAGTATAGGGCACAATTGTCTCTTTCTAGACACCTTCCTTCTTGCAAAAATCAATGAACTCATTTGATATGTATTAACTTCTATAATGAACTTGTTCTTTTTTTCATCCACTCCATTTTGTTCGAGAGAATAGGGCACAATTGTCTCTTTCTAGATACCTTCCTTCTTGCAAAAATCAATGAACTCATTTGATATGTATTTTGATTTTGTTCCATTCGATCAAAGCTTTGAACTCCTTGAACATTTCAAAGGCTTCATCCTTGTGCTTCAAATAATATATCCACGTCTTTCTTGAGAAGTCATCAAAGAAGGTGATGTAGTAGAGATGGCCACCAATAGAATGCACAAGCATTGGACCACATATGTCGGAATGAAAGAGATGGAGGATGTCATTTCTCTTGTTCTTGCTAGAGGGGATTGGTCCTCTTGTCTTTTTTCCACTGGCACAACCTAGACATACTCCATCATGTTGGACTTGAACCTTGGGAATCCCAGAGACCAATTTCGCCAATTTCGAAAGAGCATCATAATGTAGATGGGCCAATCTTCGGTGCCATAGCTCGCTTAGATGATTAGTATCATGGACTAATGCTAGAATAGGTCTACCAGTGACTCTATAGAGCCCTTCAAATCTTGATCCCAATGTAAATGCATCTCTCATAGTGATCCAATAGGCCAAGTAAGAACCTTTCCCTTGGTGAAGGCAACCCTCATCCCTTTGTCTTCTAAAATGGATATTGATACCAAATTCTTCTTGAAACTCAACATATACATTACATCATGGAGAAAAACAAATTCCCTAGAATCCAAATGAAATTTGACGGACCCAAAGCCTTTAACGGGATGAGTGAAGTTGTCTACAAGAACAATTTTCAAATTTGACTCCCTCTCCACCAAGTTTGAGAGAACTTCCTTATATCCAAAGAAGTGATGAGTGGCCCCACTATCAACCAACCATCCCACGAATTTGGAGGTGATGAACTAGTGAGGGCAGAAATACGAATATATTTAGATTAATTGGCAACATTACTTTCATACCTGGAGAATCTTGACATCTTTTGGGGACGACGATATCCTTCATGATCACTTGGAACATCTCTTCTTCTTCTTTCATCTCTTCCATTGCGATCATTCCTTCGGTCATAGCTTCTTCTTTGGTCATCAAACCTGTTGTTGTTGCTTCTAGTATTGTAGCGTGGTCCATTGTTCTTCTCGGGGCAATCTCGAGCATAGTGGCCTCTCTTATGGCAATTGAAGCATTCAATGTGCAATGATTCATTCCTTCTATTTGAATTTCTAGGAGGAGACAATCAACATAGTCACAAAGGAAGATTACAAAGGAGACAATCAACACATCAACAAGAGATGCCAGATTTGGTCAAAGGCCAGGGAAAAACTCCAATAGGAGGAAGACCCTTTGAAATTCTTCTTCTATTAGATTGTCATAAAATGTTCAATATAGAGTACAATGAGCCCAATACAATATCATCCAACAAGATTATCTTGACAATATTCAGAAATATGTTTCTAGCATCAATATAGATCAAAGACAACTTTTCCTGTCTGCGGTCAATTGCGGTCAAATGTTAAATTTTAGCCCTACTTTTTAGTCGGAGGGAGGAGTGATGCGAGTGATTGAGAGCTTCTTGTCGCTCCCTTGAGCCTGCAAGCCAGTGACTGCAGTCGAAAATTTCCTTTGACAAGCCAACGATTGCAGTTGAAAATTTCCTTTGACAAGCCAACGAATGTAACCCAAAACCCTAGAACCACATGCAAGCTTCGAACCCTATAATATCACACCCGTGCAAACCTCTTTTGTCGACCCAACCTCAGACCTGTGCGAACCAATCAATGAAGAGAAGAAGATGGTTGGTGATGTCCAAATGAGCTTGAGGTCACTTATATTTATAGGCTTCCAAGTGTGACCAATTTCCTGTTAGGGACGACTTGTCCAAATGTGCATATGTGGGCTTTTCTTCATAAGTACACCTTCCCTTCGCCAAATTGAGTGCTTCAATAGTCAAAATGGTCCTCTTGAAAATCTAGTCCCATGGTTGGAATTTGTTACTGAGCTGCCAAATTAACACATACAACTACCTTAGGGATTTGAGGTACATGAGAGGGAATCTCATGTTTGCAGACTAAAGAAAGCTTTGTATGAACCTTGTGCATGGTATTTTTGGATAGATGGATATTTGATGAGTCCTAGTTGATCTTGTTATCACACGACTTGTTTCTGATGGGAGCAGAAGGGCTCATGTGACTGAGGGAGTAACAGTGGCAAGGGGATTTGCCTTCCTGAAGAGGGAGCAGTCAAGCCCTGCTTCAGTGTCAGAGTGAGTTGACCTCTAAGTTCGAGATGAAGGATCTTTGTTGGATACATTACTTCTTGGAATTAGAAGTGTGGCAGAAGCCAAGATTGCCACAACAGGATCTGCTTTAGTGTTAAGCAACTGTTGTGATGGTTCTAGTGAAGGAAGCAGCTGTTGGGATATACAGATTCAAATTGAGCAAAGAGTACTAGATACAGGAAGAGCACATCAGGATGATGATTCATTTTGGATTTTGCTTGGGCAAGAAGCTGACATCTGTTGCACTCAAGACTGTAGAGGCCAAGTATATTGCAGGTAGTTTGGCGAGTTGTGAAGCAGTGTGTGGCTTTGGAAGCTACTTGCAAGATTGTTTGATTAGGTGTAGGAGATGACTATGATGATAGGTCGAAGCACATTGAGATGATAGTAGCACCATATCTAGGACATGGTACAGAAGGGAGTAGTGGGGCTCCAATGCATTTCTACAGACAGATAGGATGCTGACATTCTCACAAAGCTTCTGTCCCAGGTTGAAGTTTGTATACTTCAAGGACAAGCTTAATGCTCCCCTCAGTCAGAGGGAGTGTTGATGTTGTAGCATCAAGGGGGCAAACATTCTCCCTAGGTTAGGATATTAATAGGTCAAGGTATTGACCAGGGGCCATGTAATGTGGCTAGGGAGAATGGCTCAGAGAGCATCAAGGCACAAAGTGCTCCCCATGTGGGTTGAGTGAGTGCCTTTAGCATCAGACAAGTGATTTGCCATCCAATAGCATGTGATGACATGTGGGAATGGTAAATGCGCCTAGGGTTTCATCATATGTCATAGTGGCCTAATTCCAAGTGACAACTTGGTTGATTGTTGAAACAAGGACTAGTCTTGACCTCAGAAGGCCAAAAGGCATTTCACTCGCGGGAGCCCAGAAGGCCTTTTGCCAGTGGGTGACTAGATACATCTACAAAGAGGATGTATCTAGTGGGTGACTAGATTCCTTTACATGATGCTTTCCACATGTAGTGGATGGATACATCAACATAGCTAGCTCTTTCAACCTTTCTTGGGATAGAGAATTTTTTTCAACAAGAGATCATTTGAAGACGTCATTATGAATACCTCCCTACTTAAGAGGGAGTGTTGAAGTTTGTAGCTACGGTCAGTATTCTCCATTTGTATTAGCCCACAAAAATAGGAGAGGTAATTCGTAATTTAAATTTAAATTTTATTTTCCCCCAAAAGTCAAGTTGACTCCATCAAAAGCAAGTTGGCTTAGTCAATGTAACACACCTCTTGGGGCTCACTAGACCTAAATAAAAAGGTCATTCGACATCCGCCACGGGACACCAGCTCGGATCATCAAAAAAATACATCTATTTCTATTCACCCATACGAAGGAGAAGGAAGAAAAGAAGACCAAAATCTGTTCAAGCTTGTTCTAGCTCTATTTGACTTCTGTTGACTTTGCATGTGGGTAGATTGAGTTTCTAGGCAAATCAAGCTTCTAGGCAAACCAAGTTTCTGGGCAGACCATGTTTTGGGCACCAGGGTGAATCTCTAGGCAGCAACAAGAGGCCCAAATTCGGCCTATCCCTGGTAATTTTGACCAGGTTTGATTTGGGTTTGGTTACTATTCAGTTTGATTTTATTTGATTGGAAAGCTCAGATTGTATCTCTTGTTGAATTGGATAATTTCTCTAATTAAAGGTTTCTGGGATTTTCCCTAAAAGAGGTTTTTCTCAGGGTAAATTTTGTGTCTCTTGTCTCTTCCTGACCCTACTGTCTTTATTGTTTTACTGTTGATGATTTCTATGTATAATTGCTTAACGATGAATGTGACATAAGATAAATAAATGAAGAAATCATTGGAAGTGATTATCAATCTAGGAAATCATGAAAAGTCAACAATGCCCTTGCCCAAGGTATCCACTTGTCCTCCAAGTGGGTTGTCCTCCCAAGCATGCAACCAAATTCTCATGTGCTTACTCCATGAAAAGTTACTAAGCCACATGAGTGTCCAACCTCCTAAGGAAGCATGTGTTAAAATTGGCAACTAGGGCCAAATTCCACCTCGGGACAACTCATATGATGGAGATGATTATTGCATTGGATTCCTCTTTTCGAGAGGTCCAAGTTTGATATAAAGATCATCTCATTTAGACAAGCAGAAGTGTGATTTTGAATTTATTCTCTCACATGTACAAATTGTTCAGATCGGCCTCAGCTTAATGTAGGCTCAAGAGGCCCAATAGATGTGTCTCTTCACCCACATCAAAATTTATAAATAAAAGAGACCTCTCTCCTCATTTGGACATCATTCAATCGCCAATTCTTCTCTCTTCAACAGATTGGTTAGTAAAACTAAGGGATCTTCTCTCTCTCTCACATGTGTGGCTAGGACTGTTTTTTTGGGTTGAAACAGAACCAAAAATTCCAAACTGTTGACCAGCGTTGACCCTTGCTTATTTGACCGAATTTAGACTGTGTTTTGGAGGCAAAATTTCGCTCTCTTGAGGCCGTATGAATTGGCACAAACATCGAGGTGTTTGGGACTGTTTGACCAGTGTTGATCGTAGGGCTGACTATTGTTTGACCGAGTTTGACCAGTATTTGTGGGATTGTTTTGGGTTGACTTTGACCCTTGATGGAGGCCGAATTAATCTGCCTTTGACCGAGCTTCGAAGGAGGTGACTTGCTGCTAATTTGACCAATGTTGATTTTCTGGTTAAGGTTGAAGTTTGACTGCAGTTGACTGCAAAATTTGACAGGGCTGATTTGACTTTGTATTTCACTGATGTATTTGACTTTTGTACTCTCTCTATTGAACTATTGAATAATAATAATAAGATTGATCAAAGGGTTTTCCCCACATTGGGGTTTTTCCCTGGCCTTAGCCAAATCTGGTGACCTCTTGTCTTGGCTTGTCTTCTGCATATGTTTTTATGTTCTATCTGCATTTACTGTCAATGTGATTAATGGTTAATGTGATTGCTACTGGAAATTATTGGAAATTGTCATTGGGCTGTGTTACCACTCAAACTAGCAGGGGACCTAAAGGGGTTCCTAAGAGGGCAACTGCTAGGTTAAGGGCAATTGTGGAGGCTTAGCCCATTGTCACCACAGCTAAGTCTCCCTGCTTTGTATGGAATTTCATCAATGGGAGGAGTTTGAGTAGTGTAGGGATTCACTTGTAAAGTATATGTCAATGGATAGGCGAGAAGTGACCTTGAAAACCCTTTCCCAAGGATGGAGTGAAGAATGGAGCTTGCTTGCTCCTTAAGCAAGGGACCTGGTCCACTGGGGATAATTGGGTGAGGATTGGAGGGTTAAGGGAGAAAGGATTGATCTAGGTGGATGTTGGTGGCCACCCACCTATCCCATTTGGACCCCCACAACTATCTCTTTCAGTTTTTCAGTTTCCTTAATTGTAGCACAATTTACTAGTTTTAGCAGTTTTTTGGGTCCTGAACTTCCGGAGCCGTTTTGAGGCCCTAAACAATGTTTTTTTTGGGAAAACTGGGAGCAACATGGGTCGTGGACCGATGTTGCTCTTCCCAAAGTTATAGTCCTCGAATAGATCTTTCTAACGAGCTATTGTGCGTGTCAAACAGAGGTCGTATGCCAAAGTTACGACCCCAGGAAGTTGATGTACTAATTTACCCAAACGGGGCCCACAGTTTGGCGGTTCATTTTCTAGGGTTAGGTTTTTGGATGTTTAGGGTTTTCCATTGTTTCTCAACAATAAATAGGCTTCAAGCCTCATTGTAACACAGTTCAGAGGCATGTAGCCACCACATTTCTTCTCAGAGATAAGCTACCATCACCCTAGCTGGCTTATTTCCATTTTTGATTCTAAGCATATTTCAATATTTTACAGTAATGAAATGAAGTATTATTTCCGCTGCATCTCTGTATTTATGGTTATCTCTGCAATTTGTTGTGTTCCTGTTTAAAATCCGGATCAGTGGTATCAAAGCGGTCTGCTTTTTCTCTGTTTTTCTTTGCATGTCCCCAACGAGGTCGGGATATAAGGAGTTAGGGCTTGAATTGGTTGAACCTTTGGAAGACTAGCCTCGCAAATCTCGATGGCCTCCCATGGTGGATGAAAAGAAAGACGATGGGGCAGGAGATCCTATCAAAATCTTGCTCGAAGAAGCCCTCGAGCGGCAAAGGAACGCAATGATGGACAACTTTGCCCAGATCCTTCAGTGGCTTCCCAGAGGCGATGCATCGGCTTCCAACAGCTACTCTGGAAACGCCACACCCTTTAAGGTACAAGTTAATTTTGAAATCCCCATCTTCAAGGGTCAAATAGACGCAGATGCCATAGATAAATGGTTAACTTTGCTAGATGGGTATTTTTTTGTTCATGATTTTCCAGTCGGGAAAAGATTATTTTCGCTCTTCTCAAAGTAGCCCCCCACGTCAAGGATTGGTGGGAAACCTATTGCGAGCAGAAGGATGAAAGCATAGGTTCACTATTTTCAGTTGCACCCACTTGGAATTCATTCTGTGATGCCATTAAGGAGAGTACTACCCTGTAAAAAGATATGAAGACAAATACATAAAGTGGACCACGCTGCGGCAGGGAAGGGACCAAGATGTGCCGGAGTTCACAGCCATTTCTCGTACCCTTTGCACACAGTTGGGTTTCAAGAATTCTGAGCTACATTTGTTACTCAAATACCGTGGCTGCCTACACAGATACATCTAGGAAGAGATGGAGTTTTTGAAAATCTCCTTGCTCGGCACGACGTACCGATATGCTGTCAAGATCGAGCAAAAGTTTAAACAGAAGAAGCGAGACTTTGGATTTGCGAATCCGAAGTAAGCGAAAGACTTCCCCAAATCGCAGAACCAAGGACAAATCCAAGATGGGGCAACCTAAGACAACCTGTTGAAGCCACAAGATAAGAACAACACCATGAAGTCGAAGAAGGGCACAGGAAAGTGGTGTGAGTTCCATAAGAGCCCCACTCACAACACAAGTGAGTGTCGAACCAAGCAGTCGTTGGTGGTTGAGTTGAAGGCTTCCGAATCAGATGCATGTTTCGACCCTGAGTTAGAACCCGACAAGGGGAATGGCAAAGGGAAGTAGATCATTGACGCAGAGCCCAGCGCCACTGTTGACATCGCCAAGATCCAGAGAAATGAGCCCGAAGATCCAGAGGAGGGGGAGCGTCTTTTCCACTCACAGATGTGGGTGAAGGGTTCACCGTTGCAATTCATTGTCGACAGTGGCAGCCAAAAGAACCTCATTTCAGCAGAGGTCGTGAAGCGGTTGGGCCTACCGACTACACCACACCAGCAGCCGTATAGTATCGGGTGGCTTCACCAAGGACGAGATCTTCGAGTTCACCAGCAGTGTCGCCTTCCCTACGGCATCAAGCTCTTTACAGATGAGGTGTTGTGTGATGTTTCACCTCTTGATGTTTGTGATGTACTATTAGGCCAACCATACTTATGGAGGTGACATGCTGTGTATGAGTCAAGGCCTCGCGCTGTTATTATTACTTTGGGTAATTCATCGTATAGGATACCGGAGGTAGCCCCACCTACTGCCACCTCTTTAATCACTGCTAAGAAAGGCAACAAGCTCATCTCCTAGACTAGGAAATTCATTTTTATCTGGTTCGCCCCCAAAGTAAGGGGAAGATTGTCGCCACATCCACGACCCCCACGAATGGTTCCTTCATGCAGCAGCAGCAGCAGAGGGATACGGTCATGAAAGAACATAGGAACAACTTCTCCTCACCCCCAGGGGCACCACACAAGTTTCAGGTGGGCGACAAAGTTTGGTTACATCTGCAGAAAGAACGCCTTACCGGAACTGGTCAGAAGCTCAGACCACTCCGACATGGTCCTTACAACATTACCAAGGTTGTGGGAAACAATGCTTTGGAGCACAACATTCCTCCATTCCTTCGCTTACACTAAGTGTTCAATGTGGACCGCCCTCAACCATGCTTCCCACCATTATTGGACTTTTCAGAGGTTGCAGAACAGCTCACAAGGGACCAAGTTCAGCAGAAGGAGGAACTCAACGCAATGGGGACCATTGCTTCCTAAGGGGGGAGGAATGATCCAGGTGGATGTTGGTGGCCACCCACCTATCCCATTTGGACCCCCACAACTATCTCTTTCAGTTTTTTAGTTTCTTAATTGTAGCACAATTACTATTTTTAGCAGTTTTTCGGGTCTTGAACTTCCAGAGCTGTTTTGAGGCCCTAAACGACTTTTTTTGGGAAAACTGGGAGCAACATGGGTCGTAAACCGATGTTGCTATTCCCAAACTTATAGTCCTCGGATAGATCTTTCTAACGAGCTTTTCACGTGTCAAACGGAGATCGTATGCCAAAGTTACGACCTCGGAAAGTTGATGTACCAATTTACCTAAACGGGGCCCACAGTTTGGTGGTTCATCTTCTAGGGTTAGTATTTTGGATGTTTAGGGTTTCCCATTGTTTCTCAACAATAAATAGGCCTTCGAGCCTCATTGTAACACAGTTCAGAGGCATGTAGCCACCACATCTCTTCTCAGAGATAAGCTACCATCGCCCTAGCTGGCTTATTTCCATTTTTGTTTGTAAGCATATTTCAATATTTTATAGTAATGAAATGAAGTATTATTTCTGCTGCATCTTTGTATTTATGGTTATCTCTGTAATTTGTTGCGTTCCTGTTTAAATCTGGATCAAGGATAGGCTTATGAACAAGTTTCTCAATCCCTATAATCCTTTGGAGACTTGGATTCCCAAATGGTCCTTGACAAATAGTCTTTATTGAGAAGTGGGACCACACGGGACCAAGTGGACCCATCCTAGGTTCGGGGATGGAATGTAGCAACCAATGATGTTCCTATCCTAGACAAGGTGAGTGGAAAGGACCAAACAAGAATATTCACTTCAAAAGGTTGAATTGATCCTATTAAGCTCTAGCCTTGGGGATACTTAGGCAAAATTCGGTCTTAGAGTTAGGGCTTGGGATTCTCGGAGCAGGGTTGCGGAGGAGCGCCCCCGCTCTCGCTCCACCTCCCAAGCTGCGCTTTGAGTGGGAGCGACTTCGGAGTGCCTCGGGAGCACGCTCCCTAAAAAAAATGGTCCCTGCCTTTTCAGGAGCGTTTAGTCTTTTTTGCAAATTTTTTTTGCAGTAATATTCCAAATGCAATTTTGTTTCAAAGAAATCAATAAGTTTTGAGTGGGGCAACCTAATAATCAAGCATATGGCCCTAGTATTGATATGCGATTCATGGTAATGTATTCTTAAAGTAAGAGTGACATTCTTCTTAATTCTTCATTTTCATCCTTTTACTAAATGACTCAGCATGTTTGAGAGTGGTTCTGACCTCATTGGATTTCATATGGAGAAATTAGAATTTTAGATTTCATTCAAAATCCAGCAGACTTATCAGTTTTTCAGGATTCCAGGATTGGGGGATTGCAATGTTTCCATTGGATTTGTCATGTATTAGGGTATGGAATTCGTATTTAATCAAAAGCACCAATCCCTCTATGTACCTTGATGTTAGTGACATTGGTTGTCGAACTCGTCTATCATGACCCTCCTAAAAATGTAGGCATCACTCAAACAAAATATTGATATGACGTGCTATGCTTTTTCTATCTTATGTTAATGGTTAGAGGGTGATATTAATGACAAAGAACCCTATACAGATCCAGTGGTAATGACAAAGATACCTCTGGATATTAATGCTTAGAGGGTGATATTAACGACAAAGATCCTGATTTTCCAACCAGACTAAAAAATTAGACATTTCTCATGGTGGCAAAGACTCAAGAGGCCCAAGCATTAGCTATAGATGATAGGTTTACTCGCCTTTTCTAGTTTCTAGTAGTTTTAATAACTATTGACTCTTTCATATTTATTATGTTATTTTTTGTAAACAATATATGACAATTTAAGTTTGAAGTTTGAAGTTGGCAATTATAAGTCATTGGTAATGAATTATGAATATGATTCTTCGTGAAAGTTGAAAGTTGTTTAATTTCATTTCATTTTATAACATTTCATTTCATGTTAGATATTATTTGTTGTAATGGTTACACTTAGCTTACAAGTACAACTTTGGTGATCAACTTTGAAAGCTTGAAACTCTAAGATTGATGAATCATGATTCATGAGACTCAATATGTTGTATGTTACTAACTGTGGACGTGGTTGATGAAGATTATAACTTCTATATGATTGTTGTTATATGGTTCAATCTATGTTTTTTATATCTATTTCATCATTCTACATGTTTTTGTTGACATATATGCATCAAAATATAAAAAATAATATATATATATATATTATATAAAAAATGCTCCGGGATCTCCATATGAATCAGAGATGTTTGTAGATCCTCTGCAATGGTCCAGGTGGTGGAATGAATGCTGCCATGACATCGTACAAGTGCTGGGGCACCTGCCAAGAGTGTGGGGCTCTTGTGGGGACCTGTTGGACATAATGTACCAATCATGTCACCATTGTCCCAAAAGTGGATCGCTAGTAGTCTCTGAACATTCATGAAGATCGGTGGAGTACTTTCTGTTGTTGTGGAGGCCCATGGCTCTCTATGCACACTCTACATGTGCCAATGTGGACCTCTGGGGGCCAGGATCCCATATAGGGAAGCCAAGGTCAAATGGAAACCACCTGTAATCCTGCATAAGATCCATGCATCCCCTAGGCTTCTAGTACAATCAGTCATTAAAATAATCGGGTAAAAGAGCTTACAAACCATGGATAATAAAGTGGACACTTCATAATGGCATGCCCTTCTATAGTGGGCTTTGGAATGTGCTAGTGTCTACAAGCTCCAAAGGGGGTTAACCAAGTACCTTATTAGGTGGTTTAAGCTCTTAGAGGGGATAGTGTGTCCAAGGCACATCCTTCCAATGGGGGTAGCAAGTGACAAATAGGTGAGGTGGGATAGGGAATGAGAGGGGCAGCCCTGGGCCACATAATGGGGCATAGGGGTAGCTAGATAAGGGAAAGCCCACCCTTGCGTATGTAATGTATAGGAGGGAGCAGCTGTGGTACATGAGGTGCCCTGGCCTTGATTTTTCCACCCTTCTTTATATGCCTTTTTCCTTTCGTGAATTTTCTTTAGTTAACTGTTCAGGGCTCAAAGGACAAGAGCATGATGTGTATAATATAGCAGTGATTACCCCCTTTCAGGTAAGGCGGTTCATTGCCCTCTAGGGGTTGGGACAATCATGAGTTCCTAAATGATAAAGGAGGCTCATCTAGGGCCTATGGAACTAGGGTGATGGCCATGGATTGGGGTAGAGCTCATGTGTTGGCTTTTGCCCATGTGCTAATTATTTTTGTCCCTACCATCTTTTGCATTTTGTGGTACAATTTCTTGCTTCTTTTCTGTTGGTTGCTTCAACCTTCGGGGCATCATTCTAGGCTTGACCCAAGGTGGGGAAAAGGGGATTGGGAGGTTAGCCCTATGTGGACCCAGAATGGAAATGTGGACCTAGGTGGGAGAAATGATGAATGGGGATAGAGAGTGGAAAGGGAGTAATATGTTTGGGTAGAGGAGCAGGACCACATACCCAAAGTCAGGGTTTCCCAAGTAATACCACCCTAAAAACCCAATGGTCAATAAAGGAGATCCCACGAGACTAAGATCCAAGGGTTACAACTAAAAGAGATCAAGGAGACGAGTACAAACTAAGCCCACTCTTTCCGCCAAATCCCCCCATCAATCCATACCCAAAAGTATCCATGTTGAGTAAACCCAATACTCAACTATCAAATGACAAGACATACCTTTAGATTTGGGAGGCCCATTTTCAAACATACGATCAATACAGGTGGGTGAGGAACCACATGGTTGGCTCAGGTGGTAGGGAAGTGGCACAACGAGCTAGTAGGAGGCATCAAGGGGCTGCCAGTTGAGGCTCATCATGGAGAAAAAATTATCTCGGAGATATCACCCACAAAGTGGTGGGTAACAGGCTGCTAAAGGAACATTGAAGTAAATTGTGCTAAGCATAGAACGTACCATTGTTATCTACAATTAACATGGTACCAGAGCTCAGGTGAAGACAACGCTCAAGCAAGAGTGAGGAAAGCAATCACTAAGGGAAGCTGTTGGACAAGAATTTGAAGCTAGCCTCAATGACAACTACATCTTATTTCAAATCCGAGGACAAGCTTAAGGACAAATCTGACTATCATGCATGGAAGATGTCTCTGGATTTAACTTTGGAAGAGAATGATGATATGGACTATGTCAAAGGAAGAGTAGCGAAGCCTCCTTCAAATGCACCCACTGCTGCAAAAACAAAGTACAAGAAAGGTGAGGTCAAAGCTAAGAAAATTATTGTTGATTTTATTCACAAGCCTTTGGTTGCCTATATTTCTTCTTTGGAAACATCTAAGGAGATGTATGACAAGCTAGTTGGGATGTTCAAAGTAAATAATACAAATCAAGTTCTCTCTCTTAAGAATAAGTTGAAAGACATCAAGATGGATAGAGGAGAATCCATTCAATCCTACTTCATGAGGATTACCGACATCAAGTATGATCTGCTATCTATTGGAGAAGTTGTTGGTGACAAGAAGCTTACTGTTATTGCACTCGGAGGCCTTACAAGAGAATGGGATGTGTTTATGTTAATTTTTGGATAACAAATGGTATGTTCTATGCTTAGAGCAATTTTACTTCAATTTCTTTATTACCCCAATATCAATATCCATTTTAGCAATCACATTATCATGATAGTAAAACGAAAATAGAACATAAACAATAACAATAGAAGACAAGCCAAGACAACAGTACACAAGATATGGCACCAGCGAGG
Source organism: Pinus taeda (assembly GCA_000404065.3). Classification (NCBI taxonomy): domain Eukaryota; kingdom Viridiplantae; phylum Streptophyta; class Pinopsida; order Pinales; family Pinaceae; genus Pinus; species Pinus taeda. The sequence continues at coordinate 168,817 of APFE030204446.1, forward strand.
GACAAACCCCAATGTGGGGAAACCCTTTGATCAATTCTTCAAAAGTTCAGCACAAAGAGAGAAAGTGTAATATACAATATTCACTTGCCCAATCACAGTGAAATCTGATCAGTCAAATAGCAGAAACAGAAAGCCCTAACCAGAAAGTGAACGTTGGTCAATAGGGCAAATTTTGACCTCCAAAACAACTCGGTCAAACTCGGTCAACTTGGCTTTTAACAAGTAGTCAAGTCAGCCCAAAAACAGTGCAAAAATATCTAGTCAAACCTGGTCAACGAAAGTCAACACAACAAGAAGCCCTAGCACAGTCAATGCTGGTCAAACAGAGGTCAAACGACCTCGGATTTCGTGCCCAGAACTGTGGCCTACCAAATAGAAATACCCCACACAAAACCACAGTAAAAGATGGTCAACATTGGTCAAAACAACCTTCTGCAATTTTCGGTCAACGCAGGGACATAAAAAGTACAGTGCTTTCTTCGGATGGGTGGAGAGAGAGAAGCCTCAGAAATCCACACCCAATCGAGAAGAGAGAGATGTGTGAGTGGGTGAAGTGTCCAAATGAAGAGGAGGAACCTTGTATTTATATGCAAACATTGAGGATGAATAGACGTGACTATTGGGCTTCTGAGCCTACATTAGTTTGCTGGCCGACCTTGACAATTTCTCTATAATCAAAATGAATTCATGATTCCATTTGTACATGTCAGAATGGGATGATCTTTAGATCAATCTTACACCTCTCAGAGAGAGGAATCCAATAAAAATATGAGCTGCCTCATATGAGTTGTCCAAGGTGAACTTTGGCCCTAGTTGCCAAAATTAATAGTTTAACACTACCATCCTCAACAATGACAGGATTCCGGGATTTGATGAATTATTGGCTAGATACACTGAAGAAGAAATAAGGATGATGGAAAGGGATAAGCCCTCAAATGGAAATAATCCTACTGCTTTATACGCTCATGCTAAAAGAAAGAACAATGCTGGTCCAAGAAGACAAGGTCAAGGGTTGAAGCTGAGATTCAAAGAAGGAAGAAAAGGAAGATGCTTCAATTGCAATAGGTTTGGCCACTTTGCTAGAGAGTGTCCTCACAAGAAGGATACTCCAAGGGATGATGACAACGACAACCACACCAACTTAAAAGGCAATGGCAATTAAAGGAACAACATGTTCAACAACAAAGGAAAGAGGAATGTTCTTGCTCAATATGGAAATGGTCGTCCTCCCAAGAAGTCGAGGAACTCTAGGTATGAAGAAACTAATGTTGTAGACAAGCAAAAAGAATTTTATCTTATTTTTGCCCTCACCGCTGACTCTCCTTCGGATACATTGGATCATTGGTTGATTGATAGTGGTGCCTCAAGGCACTTCACTGGGTATAAGGAGCCCTCTCAAACTTAGTTGAAAAGAAGCGAAATATGGAGATCATACTTGGGGATAATGCCACTTATCTCGTGAAAGGAATTGGGACTGTCACTCTTCACTTAAATCAAGGTCAAACCCTTCATTTACAAGAAGTGTTTTATGTACCTGATCGAAAAAAGAACCTAGTTTCTATTTTTGTGATGGAAGATAAAGGTTTCAAGGTGATATTCATTGATGGAAAGGTACGTGTTTGGCGAAGGAACCCGAATGATGTATTTACACTTGGATTTAGGGTTGAAGGTCTCTATCATGTTGGAGGAAGTCTGTTGGGAACAATGACTTGCGATACTTCTCTTCAACCCGAATTATGGAACCGAAGATTTGCTCACTTTCACTACAAAGCCTTACCTGATGTGAGGAAGATGGTCACAAGTATGCCCGAATTCAACATAGATCATGAAGGAGTTTGTCAGGGTTGTGCAACTAGAAAACATACAAGGGGACCATTCCCCTCAAGTGAAACTGTCGATATTCTTCAGTTGATCCATTCTGATCTATCAGGCATGTTGCTCGTAACATCTTTGGGAGGATATTTATACTATGCAATTTTTGTGGATGACTTCTCTTACAAAACATGGATCTATTTCTTAAAGAAGATGGACGAAGTGTTCAAATGGTTCTGCTCTTTCAAAGCCTCAGTCGAGAATCAAACAGGGATGAAGATCAAAATATCGAGGACCAATAATGGAACTGAATATGAGTCAAATTAATTCAATGACTATTGTAGAGAAGTTTGTTGAAGTTTCTAAGTTTACCAGTTAGAAACCCTCCATGCACTTTATCTGATTTATTCCTACCTACTTGTTATTTTTCTTTAACAAGTTATTTACAATGTAAATACTGAAAATAAACACTAGTGCATGCTCAACATATTATAGATCAACAACTCAAAGAAACAAAAACAAACACACCATATGACATCATTATTTTTGGATTAATGTCCCTGGAAAAACCCAATGAGGGAAAACGATGCAACTATATGAGGGTTTTTCTTATTAAGCAATATCAAAGTACAATCTAGGTGCCGAAATTGGCCTACCCAACAGAGAATTTCCTTAGCAGTAATACCTCTCGATTTCTGACAAATCTACTGGCTGAAACACCAGATAATCCTTCCGGCAGCTACTCAACGCCAATTTGCCCCAGGAACCCCAGCGTCTGCCCAATCTGCACTGTGTCAGCCTCTCCTAGCCCAGTGCTGGCACTGCGTCAGCCCCAGCAGGCCCCGCGTCAAGGTTTTGAGCCTTTGTGTCAGCTACGCTGGCCCCTCTGGTTCACTGTGCAGCACTTAGCTGCCTCTGCATGAGCACTGGCTGCTCCTGTGCTTCTCTCTCTGGTTGCTCTGTTGCTATCCCGGCACTATCTCTGCGTCTCTGTCTCTCTGTACTCAATGCCCCTCAACTGCTCTTATGATCACTGATTCTATCTCTCCTAGCAAACCCCGCTCTAGAGAATAGAATGACTGATCACTCTGGTGTATTCTCCAAGTGACCCTCAAGCCTCCTCTTATACTTTTTCTGTTGACATCTCAACGACCGAGATTAAGTCCCTAATCAACAGCTAAGATTATATCTGGCTTGATCCATGTCTTTTGGACCATTCTAACACATATTTATATTAGTACACATTAATATTTTATTTTCCCTAAGTTTAGACTTAGGGACTCCATTAAAAATATTAATTATTTTAATATCTCCAGATTTGTTTAGAATCTGCTCAAATCCTTTCTGGGTATTGGAGATCTCATGTGCCCCAACCTCTCCACCAAATTTCGTGGCTAGAGCACATCCGATGCTACCCCAAATCAACACTCCCTCTTAGTGACGATTGTGCTCTAGCAATACTCCTCATTGAGTATTACTTTGATTATCTGGCATTGGTACCTGTGCTGATGCTAGACCTTCCTGCCCAACATCCTTTGCACTGCTGCATCCTGTACTGCTGCCCATGGTTCTACCACTGCCACTGCTGCATCTGTACGACAACTCCCTCTGCATCCTAACTGCTGCAGGGCCTTTTTCCTAGCGCTGCATCCACACTGCACCTCCTCTCATCATGCTGCCCACTGCTGCACTGCAACTCAGTTACTGAAAAGTAAGTAACTGATCTCCCAACTGGCCTCCCTATTGGGCTAGAAACACCCATTGATGCTGAAGCTCCCTCTACCGCTGATAAGTGCTCCCTCTCTGACCTCTGTGTCGCTGCAACAACTCCTTGTATTTCACATCGTTGCACACCTCTCTGTGCCTTCCTGCACTGGTGCAACACTCCTGTGCCTCTCGCACTGCTGCAGCCTGCTAGCGCTGCGCTATCTCGAGACTCCTACACTGTAGCTCTCTTTGCTGCTCCATCCGCAACCGTCTCTACCCGACTCAGCCAGTGCTGCTACTCCTTGATGGGGCTCTCGTAGCAAGGTCTAATCCAAGAGGCTGGGTACCTCGAGGATCCTGCCCCTCATCGCCTGTAGTCAACCTAAGCACAACTCGATGTCTCCCCACTTCTGCTCAAGTGGTGCGTGTGCACTCATGGCACAGTCATCGTTTGTCAAAAATTTCTTCTCTGCCCGTGCTGGTGCTGCCTTGGTCTCGGAAGACTCTCCCTTACTCTTCTTCCTTGGACACTGGGTCGCATAATGACCCAACTCCCCACAGTGGAAGCACTTGATCTTGGAGAGATCTTTCTTCTTCCGCTTTCCTGCTTTCGCTCAGATGTTAGGGCCACATCTTCCTCCTCCTGCTTCAATTTGATCCCCTTGCTGCTGCTACCTGTCTTCGACTGCCGTTTGATCTCTTCCTGGTGAAGAGCTGCCCGCATCTCGTCCCACGATGGAAGTGTCCCTCTGCCCAATATACTCTGGACAAACACTTCCCAGTCTTCTGAGACAACATTCAGGGTTGTCCTTACCATCAGCTCCTGATTTGGTGTCGCTCCTATAGCAGTCAACTGGTCTTGGATCTCATTTAGTCCTTCGAGGAAGGTGTTAATTGATTGTCCCTTCTTCATCTGATACGACCTCATTCGATTCTCGAGCAGCATTTTTCTCTGCACAGAAGTATGCTGATACAACTTCTTGAGAGCTTCCCACATCTCAAATGCCTTTTCCTTCTTGGCTATTTGTGTTACCACATAATCCTTGACCCCGTCAAGGATAATGCACTTGGCTCTCGCCATCGCCTCTTCGTATCTGTCATTATCATTGGGGTCAACTGGGACAGCTATTACCTTCAAGGCGAAGTTCTTGACACGATTCCTGTCAAGCATTGATAAGATTCTGGCCTTCCAGACTGCGAAGTTCGATGCTTTGTCCAGTCTATCCTGGTCTCTTACCCCGTTTAGTGCCATGATGCTCCTCTACTTCCCTCTTGGAAGTTCTCTGATTGACTCTTCTAAGTCTCTACTTCCTGTTTGGAAGTTCTCTTTTGGACTCCCTCTGAGTCCCCATTTCCCTCCTAGAAATCCTTCTGCCGCTTGTCGAGATGCCCCCTACTTTGATCGACTTGTGCAGCTGCACTTTTGATCTGGGTTCCTCGACTAGAAACCCTTGGTAACAACTCCTCTGGCCCTGCTCTGTCAGGCACTGTTCTGAATACAATACCTCACCAGCGTCACTCTGCAATATTCCTGCAACCTTCTAGACCCCAGCAATTGCCTCTTTGTGAACTGCGTCAGCCCCTCACTGCCTCACGCTGGCTTTGCGTCAGCCCTCTGGCTCTCTGCGTCAGCAACGCTGGCTTTTCTGCGGCTCTGCTAAGCTCCCAGATTCCTTTGCGTGGCCCTGGCTGGCTTTGCGTCACACTCCTTGGCTTCTGCATTGCTAGAAACAACTTCTGTCACCTCGGGACAACTGTTTTCTGCTGCTATTGCATTACTCGGCTGATGTCTTTTAGTCCTCCTGTGATCTGCAATCACGGTCTGATACCATGTTGAAGTTTCTAAGTTTACTAGTTAGAAACCCTCCATGCACTTTATTTGATTTATTCCTACCTACTTGTTATTTTTCTTTAACAAGTTATTTACAATGTAAATATTGAAAATAAACACTAGTGCATGCTCAACATATTACAGATCAGTAGCTAAAAGAAACAAGAACAAACACACCATATGACACCATTATTTTTGGACTAATGCCCCTGGAAAAAACCCAATGCGGGAAAACCGGTGCAACTATATGAGGGTTTTTCTTATTAAGCAATATCAGAGTACATTTTGGGTGCCGAAACTGGCCTACCCAACAGAGAATTTCCTTAGCAGTAATACCTTCCGATTTCTGACAAATCGACTAGTTGAAACCCCAGATAATCCTTTCGGCAGCTACTCAGCACCAATCTGCCTTAGAAACCCCAACGTCTGCCCAGTCTAGACTGCGTAAGCCTCTCCTAGCCCAACGCTGGCATTGCTCAGCCCCAGGAGGCCCTGCGTTAGCTCTCTGAGCCTCTGCGTTAGCTACGCTGGCCCCTCTGGTGCTCTGCGCAACACTTTGCTGCCTTTGCGTGGCCCTGCATGAGCACTGGCTGCTCCTGCATTTCTCTCTCTCTGGCTGCTCTGCTGCTATCCCAACACTATCTCTGCCTCTCTGTCTCTCTGTACTCAATGCCCCTGAGCGGCTTGCCCGATCACTGATTCTATCTCTCTTAGCAAACCCTGCTCTAGAGAATAGAATGATTGATCACTCTGGTGTATTCTCCAAGTGACCCTCAAGCCTCCGCTTATACTTTTCCTGTTGACATCTCAACGACCGAGATTAAGTCCCTAATCAACAACTAAGATTAGTTCTGGCTTGATCCATGTCTTTTGGACCATTCTAACACAGATTTATATTAATACACACTAATGTTTTATTTTCCCTAAGTTTAGACTTAGGGACTCCATTAAAAATATTAATTATTTTAATATCTCCCAATCTATTTAGAATCTGCCCAAACCCTTTCTGGGTCTTGGAGATCTCATATGCCCCAATTTCTCCACCAGATTTCGTGGCTAGAGCACATCCTATGCTAACCCCAAATCAACAAAGCTGACATTAAGAGGGAGGCCACTACTTCATATACTCCTAAGAAAAATGGTGTTGCTGAAAGGAAGAATCGAACAATCATAGAAGCCACCCATGCCATGCTTCATGACCAAGGCCTACCGAAGTTCTTATGGGGAGAAGCTACCAACACCGTTGTGCATGTTCACAATAGATGCCCACATCAAGCATTGGACTTTAGGACACTCGAAGAAGTTTTCATCGGTAAGAAACCTGATGTTTGTCGTTTTAGAATTTGTGGTTGTCCCGTATATTTTCATGTCCCGAAAGAGAAAAGAAATAAGCTAGATGCATTTGGGAATAAAGGAACAATTGTGGGCTATAGTGAAACTTCGAAAGCATATAGAATCTATGTACCTGGTCAAAGAGAAGTGGAAATAAGTCATGATGTCACTTTTGATGAAGATTTTTCCCTTGGGAAAGTCCGAGATCTTCTTATCCCTAGGAAGGACAATGATGATGATGCAGGAAAGTAGGATGAATTTCCGTCAGATGATTCGATGCCCGATGTTAAAGGTCCGATGGATCCCGTTGATCCACTTCCTAGTGAGCCCTCTACTTCAAGAAAAGACCTTTGTGGGTCAAAGATACTCTTGAAGATGCCAAGAGACATGTTGCACCAAAGGGGGACATTTCGTGAAGGCAAGAAGACGAACATGTACCAAGGGTACTTAGCTTCCATGAGTACCATAGTACAATCTGAGCATGTACATTCGAAGAAGTCGTGAAGCACCAAGTTTGGAAGGATGCGATGAATGAGGAATATGAGTCGATCATGAAGAATGATGTTTGGGATGTGGTTCCTAGACCCAAGGGCAAGTCAGTGGTCACTTCAAAATGGCTTTACAAAACCAACATGGAGCTGATGGGAGTGTTGAAAAGTTCAAGGCCAGGTTTGTTGCTCGAGGCTTTTCTCAAAAGGAAGGAGTGGACTATGATGAGATATTTGCACCGGTTGCCCGATATACCATTATTTGTTCGATCATAGCCCTTGCTGCCTCTCAAGGATGGAGCCTACACCAAATGGATGTCAAAACTGCTTTCTTGCATGGCTCGCTTGAGGAAGTCGATGTAGAACAACTCGAGGGGTTCGAAGTTCAAGATCGTAAGACACATGTATGCAGGTTGAAGAAAGCCCTCTATGGGTTGAAGCAAACCCCCAACGCTTGGTATGAAAGGATAGATAAGTATCTTATGAAGCTGGGTTTTACAAGGAGTGAAGCTGACCCAAACTTATACTTCAAGGTTGAAAATGACAGGCTTCTCATTTTGGTCCTTTATGTGGATGACCTTTTTCTAACATGCGTAGACCTTCTCATTCATCAATGCAAGAGGGAATTGGCTTCCGAATACGAGATGAAGGACATAGGACTGATGCACTACTTCCTAGGGCTCGAGGTCTGGCAAAAGCCAGGTGAGATTTTCTTTTCGCAATGAAATTACATTGTGAAGCTACTTGAGAGATGTGGGATGGTGGATTGCAAGTCCGTGTCTACTCTGATGGAACTCAACTTCAAGAAGCTATGTGGAAGTGTTGTTGGGCCCGATTAGCGAACCCTTCCGAGTATCGACAACTTGTGGGTGCCTTGATGTTCTTGGTAAACTCCCGTCCTGACATATGCTTCGTTGTGAACACGTTGAGTCAATTTATGGTTGAGCCTCATCACATTCATTGGATTGCTGCTAAGAATCTCTTGAGATATCTTCGGGGCACAATCCATTATGGACTGAGATACACTGTTGGGAATTTGAGGTTACATGCATATACGGATGCTGACTGGGCTGATAGTGTGGTGGATCGTAAGAGCATGCCTTGGTGTTGCTTCTCTTTGGGGTTTGCTTCAACATCTTGGATGAGCAGGAAGCAGAAATCGATTGTTTTAAGCACTGTCAAGGTCGAATACAGTGTTGCTAGTATGGTCTGTTGTGAAGTTGTTTGGTTGAGGAAGCTCCTCGGTGAGCTATTTGAGCACATGCTGGATACCATCGTGATCTTCTGCGACAACCAGAGTGGGATTTGCCTTTCAGAGATTCCCGTATTCCATGACCGCTCCAAGCACATTGATATCAGGTACCACTTTATCCGGGATATGGTACAACGGGGAGTAATAAGGCTCCAACACATCAAGATGGATGAGCAGATCGCAGACATTCTCACGAAGCCCTTAGGGAGGGTCAAATTCTTAACTGTTCGAGAGAGACTTGGAGTTGTGGAAAGACCCTCCTATGAGGGTCCTGCATGAGTTGGACACTGGGCTCTGGGAGCTCCTGGGGACTTGGGGTACTTCTTGGAGCTATGAGCGACCATAGGGTGAGTGGTTCACATTCCCATAGTGGTGTACTATGTACAGGGTGAGTGGTTCACCTTCCATTGTGATCCCCAATGATGGTTGACATGTGTAGCGTGAGTGGTTCAACCATTCACTTTACCCTACGATTAACATATGCATAGGATGAGTGGTTCACCTTCCCCTATGGCATATGAGCAGGAGGAGTGGTTCACCTTCTCCTGTCGATGCCCCAATATACATCCTACGCATGGAGTTCGGGACCAATGGGAAGTACCTCTCATCTGGTCAACGAGTTGGGAAAAGTGGTTAGGGACCATAGTGTGAAAATCCCGAATCCAACACATCAGAAACCCCTACTGCAATATCTGGTTTATTATCTCCTACTTGTTCTTTACATTAACAAGTTATTTAATAACATAAATATTGAAGTAAACACAATTGCAGTCTTCACAAATATACAGATCAACAACTGAAATAAACTGAGACAACACAAGGGACACCGTTATGTTTGGATAATCGTGCTTGGAAAAATCCAATGTGGGAAAATTGGTGCAACTTATATGAGGGTTTTATTATTAAGCATATTTCTGAATACAACTAGGGTGCCAAAAATGGCTCACCCTTCAGAGAATATCCTTGGTAGGAGTATCTCTCTCCAGAGACAGATATTCCGGCAAATCAACAACTGGATGATCAACCCCACAGTGACTCTGACTCTTCCTTGTGCTGGACAGCGAGATCCGCTCCAAGCACTCCTCTGGATTTGCGTCACACTCTCTAGAACCGCGTCACCCTCTCCTAGTTGATTTGCTATCTGTCTGCCCCACAAAACCTCCTCAACGCAGCCTCTTTAGCCCAACATTAGCCTCTACAACCCTTTGCTCTTTCTGTGTCAGCCTTTGTGTCCTCTACATCTGCCTCTGCGGCTTCTTCGTCCTCTGCGCTAGCCTCCTTAGCCTCTCTGTGAACCCTCCTATGCTCTGCGCTGCCTCTTCCGACACTTTGCTGCCTCTTTGATATGTATTCTTTAGCCTTGGATCGAAATCCCTTGTTGAACTGCCCCTCACTGCAATTGATCTCTAACTCTATTTTCTCAGCAAAACCAACCCTAGAAAATCGAATTCTTGATCTCTCTTGGTGTATTTTCAACTGATCCTCTAGCCTCCTCTTATACTTTTCTTGTTGACAAATCAAGGACTGAGATTAAGTCCCTAATCAATGACTAAGATTAGAACTGGCTTGATCCTTGTCACTTAAGACTTTCTCACCCATTTTATATTAATACACATTAATATTTTAATTTTCCTAAGTTTAGACTTAGGGACCCATTAAAGATATTAATTATTTTAATATCTCTTCATCCGAGTGGAATTTCTCCAAACGATTTTTGGGTCTTGGAGATCTCATGTGCCTTAGCCTCTCCACCAATTTTCATGGCTAGAGCACATCCGATGTGACTCAAAATCAACACTTCCTCTTAGCGAGGAATGTGCTCTAGTAATGCCTCACCATAGAAGCATCACGCTGATCCTCCACATTGGTCCTCTGTGCTCATACTTAGCCTGCTGCCCCACATCCATTGTACTGCTGCTTCTTGTACTACTGCCCATGACACTACCACTACCACTGCTACATCTATACTGTAACTCCCTCTCAAGATGCTACCTTATGCTGCCCATAACACTGCCACTGCTAACTGCTGCACTGCAACTCAATTACGGAGAAGTAAGTAATTGACTTGACCCAAACACTGACATCCTCGTCAGTCTGGAAGCCTTGTGATGCTAAAGCTACCTTTGCTGCTATCCTGTGCTCCCTCTGCTGCCACTGCGTTGTTGCAACGTCTTCTATGCCTCTTGTGCTGCTGTAACCTCCATTGTGCTGCTATAGACTTTTGCACTCTAGCACTGCCTTGTCGCTCCATCACACCTTGCTCCACCCGACACCTGTTATCATGCTACTATCGTTGAGGGTTCTCGTAGTTGGATGTGATCTAAGAGTTTGGGCACCTCAAGGATCCCGCCCCTACACTGTAATCTTCTGGACTGCAACCCTATGTCTCCCCACCTCTTCTCTAGGGTCGCATGAGCACTCATGGCACAATCATTATCAGTCTCAACATCCTTCTCTGCCTTTGCTGGAGCAACCTTCGAGTCAAAAGCTTCTCCCTTGCCTTTCTTCCTGGGGCATTGAGATGCATAATGTCCCAGCTCCCCACAGTTGAAGCACTTGACCTTGGAGATGTCTTTCTTCTTCCTCTTTTGAAACCCTTGCTATCCCGCAGATGTTAGAGCTGCATCCTCCTCCTCCTCCTTGATTCAGACTTCTTTCCCGCTACTCCCTGCCTTGGTCATTCTCTTGAGCTCTTCCTGTCGAAGAACTTCCCACATCTCCTCCCAACTGCGGAGAGTCGCTCTGCCCAAGATGCTTTGGACAAATGTCTCCCACTCCTCGGAGATTGCATTGAGGGTAGTTTTGACCATGAACTCGGGATCCGGTGTAGACCCCACGGAAGTAAGCTGGTCGCGAATTCCTTGCAACCTGAAAAGGAACAAATCTATTTCCTCTCCTTTTTGCATCTGATATGACCTCAACTGATTTTCCAGTAACTTCTTCCGCGCAGGTATAAGGTGGTCAGGGTTTGCCACATTTCCCTTGCTGTGTTTTTCTCAGTAATATGTGGTATGACATGATCCTTGACCCCTTCTAGAATCATGCATTTCGCCTTTGACTGGGCCTCCTCATACTTCTCATTCGCTTCAGGGTCAACTGAGACAACTACGATTCTCAAGGCATAGTCCTTGATGCGATGTTTATCTAGGATTGCCAGGATCCTGGCCTTCTAGATGACAAAATTGGAAGCCCTATCTAATCCGTTCTGATCCCTCAATCCGTTCACTGCCATCTCTGCTCCTCTTCTAGACTCTTCTGAGTCTTGACTTCCTTCCTGGAAATCCTTCGGCCAACTGTCGAATCACTCCTCTCCAATCCTCCTTTGCCGCTGCAACTCGGATCTAGATTTCTTGGCTAGAAATCTGTCGAGGTAGTGCTTCCTTCTACCTTGGTTCCGTCTCCTTAGACATTGTTCTGCACAGACAAAAACAATGTCCCACTAGCTCCTCAAATCACAATCTGCACAACTCTCTTAGCCTCGCAATTGAAGAACTCGAACTCTTCAGTTTCTGCACAATCACGGTGAAGGTTGAATCTGCTCCTCTCGTCCAACTGCATCAATCCTTCCTAGCTGAGAAGGATGACGTGGCTCTACGTGAGCCTGTTCTGCCCCTCTCTACCTCTGCGCTGGCCCTTCTCCTTCCTCAGAATGCTGACACAGGCTCTGCGTGAGCCTCTACGTCACCCTCTTTGCATTGCATCACTCTTGCCTCTTCAACTCTGGAACAACGCTGTCTCTCGGGATAGCTGCTTCTTTGCTGCAAATTCTCAGACTTTTTTGACTGGTGCCTTTAGTCCTCTTTGATCTGTAATCTCTTTGACACCATGTGAAAATTCTTGAATCTAACACATCAGAAACCCCTACTGCAATATCTGGTTTACTATCTCCTACTTGTTCTTTACATTAACAAGTTATTTAATAACATAAATTTTGAAGTAAACACAATTGTAGCCTTCACAAATATACAGATCAACAATTGAAATAAACTGAGACAACACAAGGAACACCATTATTTTTGGACAATTGTCCCCGGAAAAACCCAATGCGAGAAAACCGGTGCAACATCTATGAGGGTTTTATTATTAAGCAGATTTCTGAATACAACTAGGGTGCTAGAAATGGCTCACCCTTCAGAGAATATCCTTGGCAGGAGTACCTCTCTCCGAGACAAATATTCCGGCAAATCAACAATCAGATGATCAACCCCACATTGACTTTGACTGTTCTTTGTGCTGGACAACGAAAGCTGCTCCAAGCACTCCTTTGGAATTGCGTCACCCTCTCTTGGTTGATTTGCTTTCAGTCTGCCCCATAATACCTTCTTAGCGCAGCCTCTTCAGCCCATCGTCAGCCTCTACAACCCTCTACGTTGTCTGCATTAGCCTCTGCGGCTTTTTGTGTTAGCCTCTACGTCCTCTGCGTCAGCCTCTATGGCTTCTGCATCCTCTACGGCTTCTGCGTCCTATGCGCTGGCCTCCTTAGCCTCTGCGTCAACCCTCCTAGGCTCTGTGTTGCCTCTTTTAACACTTTGCTGCCTCTCTGATATGTATTCTTCAGCCTTGGATCGAAATCCCTTGTTGAACTGCCCCTCACTGCAACTAATATCTCTGCAACTAATATCTAACTCGATTTCCTCAGCAAACCCAGCCCCAGAAAATCGAATTCTTAATCTCTCTTGGTGTATCTTCCACTGACCCTCAAGCTTCCTCTTATACTTTTCTTGTTGATGAATCAACGATCGAGATGAAGTCCTTAATCAACGGCTAGGATTAGAACTGGCTTGATCCTCGTCATTTAGAACTTTCTCACCCATTTTATATTAATACACATTAATATTTTAATTTTCCTAACTTTAGACTTAGGGACCCATTAAAAATATTAATTATTTTAATATCTCTTCATCTGGGTGGAATTTCTCCAAACGATTTCTGGGTCTTGGAGATCTCATGTGCCTTAGCCTCTCCACCAATTTTCATGGCTAGAGCACATCCGATGCTACTCAAAATCAACACATAGCACTACCGATGGACTTATCGTGTACTGCCATACTCCCTATGACTAGGATGCATGGTGTTCAACAACTTGATCTGGGATCAAGAACTAACTTTTGTCAGTGGAGAGTGGTAAGGTCTTGTCACTCACTCTCGATCACTTCTTCATTATTACTTCATGGTTCCACAGAGCAGAGCAGAGCAAAGCAGTGATGACAGAGATGGTACATCATGATAGGATGACATGATGATGATAGATGGATTCACTGGTGGAATTCTCCCTAGTTGAGAGGGAGTGTTAAAATTAGCAACTAGGGCCAAATTCCACCTTGGGACAGCTCATATGATGGAGATGATTATTGCATTGGATTCCTCTTTTCGAGAGGTCCAAGTTTGATATAAAGATCATCTCATTCGGACAAGCAAAAGTGTGATTTTGAATTTATTCTCTCACATGTACAAATTGTTCAGGTCGGCCTCAACTTAACGCAGGCTCAAGAAGCCCAATAGATGTGTTCCTTCACACACATCAAAGTGTATAAATAGAAGAGACCTCGCTCCTAATTTGGACATCATTCAATCAACAATTCTTCTCTCTATTCAACAGATTGGTTCGTACAGCTAAGGGATCTTCTCTCTCTCTCTCACATGTCTGGCTAGGAGGACTGTTTTCCTGGGCTGAAACAGAACCAAAAATTTCAGAATGTTGGCCAACGTTGATACTTGCTGATTTGACCGAATTTTGACTGCGTTTTGGTGGCAGAATTTCGCTCTCTTGAGGTCGCATCAATTGGCACAAAAATCTAGGTGTTTGCGACTGTTTGACTAGCGTTGACCGCAGGGCTGACTGCTGTTTGACCAAGTTTGACCAGTATTTGTGGGATTGTTTTGGGTTGACTTTGACCCTTGATGGAGGCCGAATTAATCTGCCTGGCGACTTGCTGCTGATTTGACCAGCATTGAGTTTCTGGTTAGGGCTGAAGTTTGACTGCAGAATTTGACAGGTCTGATTTGACTTTGTGTTGCGCTAATCTATGTGACTTATTTACTCTCTTTCTCTGCTGAACTATTTAATAATAATAAGAATATTTGATCAATGGATTTTCCCCACATTGGGGTTTTTCCCTGACATCCGCCAAATCTGGTGTCCTCTTGTCTTGGCTTGTCTTCTGCATATGTTTTTATGTTCTATCTACATTTACTGTCAATGTGATTAATGGTTAATGTGATTGCTACTGAAAATTATTGGAAATTTTCATTGGGCTGTTAAAGGAACATTGAAATAAATTGTGCTAAACATAGAACATACTAGTGTTATCTAAAATTAACAGCATGGTTTATAAGCATCAAGTCCTAGCAATCCATGAGTAAGCTATCTTCATTGTGTATGTTCATCATGGTACGACGAAGGGTAGTCAACACACCGTGCACCCCACATCAAGTGAAACATCCTCAAGTATGGTGTAAACACTTTTTGAGTAACCCCAAAAGTTAACATTAGGTAGTTCTGTCATTACTAAGGTAATTTCTTAAAATTTTCTCATCTGATTGGAGTAAGGATGTCCTTGAATGTAGATATTTTATAGCTTTTACTCTATTTCAAGGGAAGATGTGACTGCTAGGATCTTTATCTGCCAAAGACATGTCTACTCTGCCCTTGTCACCTCATGATTTGTTAACTTTAGTCTGAGGTCCTTTCAGAAAGCTAATTCTTTATAATTAGGATCGTCTGTAATTTCTCCATGTGATCTAGTTTGAAGTGAAACTTCAAGTTTTCTGTGTTGACGTATTCCAATATATAATTCCTAAATGCTTTTAATAGTTAATAACCATCAACTTGTTTCACTGTTTTATGCAGCATGCAGCAGTTCTTGATTTTGATAGTTGCACATCGTTCTTTGGGGTCTATGATGGCCATGGAGGTATTCAATATTATTTATGATAAATTCATTATATATGTGTTCTCATGGAGTTTACTATTTGATAATTTCATAGTTATGCCCATCTAGCTTGAATAAGTTTTACCATTTAGTAGTTTTGCACTTTGAGTTTCCAAAATGATTCAGAACTTTTAAGTTTGCTATTGGCATATAGCAGAGTCAGACCTTTGCTTTGAATTGCATGTCATGCATATGATAGCATTGCGTTTCAGGCACCTTATGTGCCATGCCTAATGCCATATTGTACTACATTATAAATCAGCAGACTTTTTCTCAGATGCATGCTTTTTTAAGGGAAGAGTGTACACCACTTCAGATTGTGGTCTATCCACCTGTAGACTCAAATTCATCTACATCGGTTGATTGTTGAAATTCTATGTTGCTCATTCGCAGCTAATATTATATATATTTTCTTATTTCTAGCTTGCTCTGGTATTTGTTGCTACGTTGCACTCTTTACACTTCCCACTTGTCATCCATCTGACTATATATTGCCCGACCTGCAGTTAATACATTACCAACTTTTCCAGAAGTGGCTAACCTTGACCCAAATCACCTAAACTCCCAGGGCAAACCATCTCCAGTATCTCTCAGATTGCCCATGTATCCTAAGGACAAGATACGACGGACGGTTTCTAGTGAGGAGCTAGACAACTGATGATTTATTTATTTTTCCACATTTAAAATGCTTGTATAAGAAATATTCACAACACAAGAAAACTCAGAAGATGCATCTTTTTGGCGTTTTTTTTCAAATACTGGCTTCTTTTCTAGATGTCATATAAAGGATATTTTTAATAGGTCATGCTTGTGTAGAATACTCCTAGGTCTGATGCAAGAGGTGCCCGATTTATCCTTTCATAATATGATTACTTTCTCATGCTTATCCAGAATGATTTATTAGTGAATTTACAACTGGGATGAAAACAATTGTTATGTAACTTATGTTTAGAGGTTGATACTGATTTAAATTTGTCATGCATGCCAGAGTGACCCTTTGCAAAAAGTAGGGGTTCTCAGTCTGTTGAATCTGCAAAAGGGCTTCCTTAAGAACTGCTTGAGCACCTCATAATTATGGATATTTTTTCCCTTGTAGACACCAGGTTCTCAGCCTATACTACTTTCATAAAGGGATAAGATAGTGTAACCGATTGATTTTGTCCTAAAGACACAAAAGACTTGTCAATTGTTTGTTGAACGAAGTTGTCATTGATGTCAAAGGTTGTCCAAATGAAAGAGAAAGTTACATATTCAAATAACATATTTTTGAAATATTGTTTTTGGATTTATTGATGCCCTGTTTGGATACCCTTGGGCCTTATCTTTGAATGCATTTTTACTCCATTTACCTAGTGTATATGGAAGCATAACATATATGGTTGGAAAGCTTATTTTGAGACCTTTCCAATGGTATATGGGACTCCCTTTAACTCCTCATGGTTGAGGAGAAATGATTTTTCAAATATTCATTTAGCTAGTTGCAGAAGCCACTTTAGCTAGTGGACAAGTCAACCCAGCCATTGGACAAGTTGGCCCAGTATAGACACTGAATGCACTATAAATTAGCATGAGAAGGAGCATTTCAAGTCACTCATTCAAACAACTTTGGATATGCTCAAACAAGCGAAGAAAGGGAGAAGTTTTGAGGTTCATAACTCATGAACTAGAAGTGAAGAGGAGCTGATTTGGAGAGACTTTCTGTGAAGGATTTTTGGCACATTTTGAAGGCCTTTTGGCTCATTTTGGAATTTTTTTTCCTTATTTTCAAAGGATTTTTGGCACACTTTTTGAATGTTTTTGGCTCTGGTTAGAAGGTTGATTGCAAACCTGTTCTTGAGGGCCAAATTATGCCCCCTTTCAAGGCCGGATTTCAGGACCTAAGTTTTGGTACAAAGAAGGCTGAACTCAGGCCAATTTTGAGGGCTAAATCCTGGTGTGTTTGAAGGCGATTTTCAGGTCTGTTTTGAATATCTGAGACTGTCGTCTGTTGAGGAGGCCGGACTCTATGGAGGAGGAAGAATTCTAGAGGCTGAGTTCTGCTGATAAGGAGGTTGAGTTCGAGGATCATTTGTTTAGGGAAGTTTTTTTGCTAAGAAGGCTGTGATTGTGAAAATTCCTAGATCTAATAATCGCAAGAATCCTACTGCAAACAGCTGAATCTACTTCACCTAGATCGATTTTTATGTTACAATCTTATTTCAGATTTCTTCTTGCAATATTGAAGTAAATTATTGAAGCAGCCTACACCAAATTAAATATGATTTTGAAACATAGAAACTGGCAAGGAAATACAAACACATAGGACACCATTATTTTTGGACAAATGTCTTCGGAAAAACCCAATGCGGGAAAACCCGTACAACAACTCTGAGGGTTTATTATTGTTATTAAGCAGTAACAAATTCTGAATACATCGCTGAATACCTCACAGGGTTATTCAGTTACAGAGAGAGAAATACCGGCAGAAGCTTTGTGAGATTACTTCATACAATCACTAAGAAAAAGTCCTGGTTGTTCCGACTACTAGATGAGTTGCCCTTGGCAGGCCCTGTGCTGTGTCTGCGTTGCCTCTACGCTGTCCCAACATCAACCCTCTCAGGCACAACGCCACCCAACTGGGGAATCAATCAGTAGCCCAGAGTCACTGCTCTCTGCCTCCTGGTCTCACACCCCAACTTTCGGCTACCGAAACTGACTCTTTGCTCTGATTTTCAACTTTCTCTTTCTCCCTCTGCACTGCTTTTGCGTGGCCCTCTTGGCCCTGCGTCAACCTCTGTGTCAAGGGTATTGGATTACTCTGCCTCTCTTTGCTGATGATTCTCTCACTGAGAATCTCACTTTCTCTTCGAAAGCTATCCTTGCCCCTCTGCTACAATAAATCACTTCAATTGAATTTTCCTCTTGAGAACTTTTGACTTCAGAAAATCGATCTCTTTGATCTCTCAGTGTGTATTTTCCAAATGACCCTCAAGCCCCTTCTTATATCTTCATGTTGGACAACCAATGACTTAGATTAACTCCTAATCAAAGGCTCAGATCGTTTTGACTTGATCTCTGTCTTTATCTAGAAGATTCACCCACAAATAGATTAATACCCATTAATGTTTTAATTTTCCTAAATTTAGACTTAGGAAACCCATTAAAAATATTAATTATTTTGATATAATCGTCTTTGGTTGGAATTTCCCAAAATTGTTTTTGGGTTCTTTGGAATGCATGTGCCCAAGCCTCCCTGCAAAATTTGAGGCCTAGAGCACATTCGATGCTACCCCAAATCAATGCTCCTTCTTAGTGAGAAATGTGCTCTAGCAATATATTGCTACTGTATATTGCTCTGACTCTTAAGCATCATTCTCTTCGTTGCTAATATCTGACATGTTGTCCACCAACCACTGTGTTGCTGCTGCAACTATACTGTTGCCTTTGACACTGCCATTGCCAATGCTACATCTGTACTATAACTCCCTCTTAAATGTTGCATTTGCTATGCTGCTAGCACTGCCATTGCTAACACTGCATCCGTATTGCAACTCAATTGTTGAGTGAAGCAACTGAAAACACCCAAAACTAGACAAGTATCCAGTGGATACAGCTCAGTGCTGAAAGCCTCACTGCTGCTAGTCCCACGTCTTCTGAAGCCACTGCGTTGTTGAAGATCTACACTGTGCCTCCACACACTGCTGCCTCTCTACTCTGCGCTACTCAAGTTCTGGCACTGCTAACTACTGGCTCTGTCGCTCCAACACTCCATGGCACCAACTGAAAACTCCTCCATCCCGCTACTACTGATCATGGGATCTTGTATCAAGGTGATGATCCAAGAGGTGGGCTCTTCAAGGATCCTGCCCATCTGTAGCTCTATCAAACTACAATTCTAAATCAGCCCACCTCCCTCCTAGAGTTATCTTGGCTGTCATGGCGAACTCCTCCTCTTGTTTGATCTTTGCGGCTGCAACCTTAGGATCGTACTTCGCATCCTTGTCCTTTTCTTCAAAGGACATTGGGATGCATAGTGGCCCATCTCGCCACATCTGAAACACTTTACCTTGGAGACGTCTTTCTTTCGTCTCTGTTTCCCTTGCTTCCCCTTCGATGCATGGGCTGCATTCTTCTCCTCCTCGTTGGGCTTCGACCCACTGCTGCTACTGCTTCCATCAAGTTTGACCTTGACCAGGTCGCTCCTTAGCTCCTCTTGTTTTAGAGTTGCCCACATCTCATCCCAATTGGGCAATGTTGCTTCGCCCAGGATACTTTGGACAAAGACTTCTGACTCTCCGAGACAAAATTTAGGGCCAATCTCACTAACTCTGGATTCTGAGGTGTATGCCCCGTAGTCGACAACTCATCACGGGTCTCCTTCAACTTCGTGAGGAATGGATCCACACATTCTCTCTTCTGCATCTGCGCAGATCTCAACTTCTGTTCCAAGTACATATTTTGCTGCTCGGAAGATCCTTGATACAACGTGGCCAAGGCATCCCGCATCTCCTTAGCAGTTGCTCTGCTAGCATCGTGGCACACCACGTAATCCTTGACTCCATCTAGGATCATCCTCTTGGCCTTTGCCATCTCAGCCTTGTATTTCTTTAGCGGATCTGCATTTGCTTGTTCAGTTACCACACTATCGACATACGTCTTGAGGGCATGCTCATCTAGAAGGAAGGACATTCTAGCCTTCCAGATGACATAGTTGGAAGCTCTGTCCAACCTGTCCTGATCCGTCAAGGCACTAGTTGCAATATCCTCTGAAAATTGTTGAAGAACTTCCTCTTTCTCCCCACTACATAGCTTCTAAGCTGGCTTACATACTCCCTAATGGAGCTGGTAAGTTTGATGTTCCTCTGTTGCCTAGCAAATGAGAAGTACTGATTACCTCGGCAATAAATCATTGAGGAAGTATTCCCTCACTATGCGATCTGCTCCCTATTTATGACGTCTTTTCTGCCCAGCTCTTAGCTTCCAAAAACTGCGTCCCTCTAGTTCTGTGCTGAGGCTTTGCGTGGCTCCCTCTACCTTGGCAAATTCTCGATTTGGTAGTCTTACCTCTCTGTCAGCTCACTTAGAGAGAGACAACCCCAAAAATATAGCCCTCCTGGTTAGAACTGCGGAATCCCTTAGGGGATTCGAACTGCTGCTTGATGCAACAAGTTGGCCCTTACTTTAGTGCTAGATCTGCTCTTCCTGTTTCACATCAACAACGCTGATTGCATCTAAAAATTCCTAGATCTAACAATCTCAGGAATCCTACTGCAACCAGTTGAATCTACTTCACCTAGATCGATTTTTATATTACAATCTTATTTTAGATTTCTTCTTGAAATATAGAAGTAAATTACTGAAGCAACCTATACCAAATTAAGTATGATTATGAAACATAGAAACTGAGCGAGGAAATACAAACACATAGGACACCGTTATTTTTGGACAAATATCCTTGGGAAAACCCAATGTAGGAAAACCGGTGCAACAGCTTTCAGGGTTTATTATTATTAAATAGTAGCAAATTATAAATACATTGCTGAATACCTCACAGGGTTATTTAGTTACAGAGAGAGAAATACTGGTAGAAGCTTTGTGAGATTACTTCACACAATCACTGAGAAAAAGTCTCGGCTGTTCTGGCTGTTGGATGAGGTGCCCCTGGTAGGCCTTGTGCTGTCTCTGCGCTGTCCCAGCGTCAACCCTCTCAACCCTCTCAGGGACAGCGTCACCCAATTGGGGAATCGCTCAGTAGCCCAGAGTCACTACTCTCAACCTCCCGGTCTCACACCCCAACTTTCGGCTGCTGAAACTGACTCTCTGCTCTGATTTTCGACTTTCTATCTCTCCCTTTGCACTGCTTCTGTGTGGCCCTCCTGGCCCTGCATCAGCCTTCGCATCAAGGATACTGGATCAGTCTCTGCTCATGATTCTCCGACTGAGAATCTCACTTTCTCTCTGGAAGCTATCCCCGCCCCTCTGTTGCAAGAAATCACCTCAATTGAATTTTCCTCGTGAGAACTTCTCACTTCAGAAAATCGATCTCCTTGTTCTCTTAGTGTGTTTTTTCCAAATGACCCTCAAGCCCCTTCTTATATCTCACTGTTGGACAACCAATGACCTAGATTAACTCCTAATGAAAGGCTCATATCGTTTTGATTTGATCTCCGTCTTTATCTAGAAGATTCACCCACAATTAGATTAATACCCATTAATATTTAATTTTCCTAAGTTTAGACTTAGGAACCCCTTAAAAATATTAATTATTTTAATATAATCGTTTATGGGTGGAATTTCTCAAAACGGTTTCCGGGTTCTTTGGAATGCATGTGCCCAAGCCTCCCTGCAAAATTTGATGCCTAGAGCACATCTGATGCTACCCCAAATCAACAATCTTTAGGAAGCCAAGTGTTTGTGTGAAGGACAGAGGAGTAACTGCCAGAAGGGAAAACTTTCTTTGACTAATATTGACTCTTGTACAAGTTTTGGTGCTATTGGTGTTGATAAATCAGGGAATTGGTGTTGATAAACTGGGGAGTTGGTGCTATTGGTGTTGATAAATCAGGGAGTTGGTGCTGATACATTGGTGAGTTGGTGCTTCCTCTTAGATGGTGTTGATAAACCAGGGAGTTGGTGGCTTGGTGCTGATAAACTAGGGAGTTGGGGCTTCCTTTCAGTTAGTGTTGGTAAATTTGAACGTACTCTTTATATATATATATATATATTAAGAAAAA
>APFE030204457.1:13116-41012 GCA_000404065.3 Pinus taeda
TAGCTCCATTTATATAGCAATTTGATTTGTTCGTATAACAACCTTGGCTACTCCGGAGCCGATTCCTTTACACTTCTTCCTTTAGCGATGCCGATAGATAATAAACAAATTGTTTCATTTCTTTTAGAATTTTCGGGGGGTTAAATATTATAAAGGAATTTTATTGAGTTTGAACTCCCGACAGTGATATAACTGATAAATATACTTCACACACAATATAAGCTACAACAAGATGTATCATATGTCGGAGCCTGTGACTATCATGGAGACTCACTTCAACTTTATACTTTTTCTCTTAGGCCCACTTGCATCCTATTGGTTTGGTTCCCAATGGATGATCAACCAGCTTCCAAGTGCCATTCTTTATCAAGGCATTATACTCCTTTTGCATCGCTTCTTTCCATTCATCATGGGAAGCGACTTCTTTTAAAGAAGTTGGTTCAAAATATGAAGACAGATTCAATTCACAATCATAAGAAACATCCATATCAATAGATGAATTGGTATCGTCTACATCATGTCCATTTTTCTTGATTGAATTTCTTGTTCCTGTCTTTCCAACCTCATCAGGATGAAAACTTTGAAGTTCTTTGTCAGCCATTTTGGAGGACCTTTTTGAGATGGTCCAGGCTACTTAGTTGACTGAGTTGGGACTGAATCAAGATTGAGTCTCTCATTTCTTTCAATCACATCACTTAAAGTGTCATCAGTTGCTGGAGCTTCATGTGGGGGAGAGAGTTCTTGAAGAAATGGGTAAAGGAGTCGACTAGATTCAGGATGACACCAAACTATATCTACAAGACAAAGTTATTACGAAAGGTGTATCAATACTTGGTCATCTTTGCATGTCGACTGTATGGCAAAGAAAGCACGGAAACCTTCCCACAGAGTTGGGTTGTCGTGCTGGACCAACTGGCTAGAGATGGAAAAGTATGCAACTGGTCCGGCATGTTGGCTCATTAGCAGAAGGAACAGGTAATAAGGGCTCGACAACCGCCCAAAGGTATGCAAGCAGAAATCTACATGTCTGCCTACATCTTGGATGCAGTCTGTGCCCGACAAGAGTTCCCGGGCTTGAAGTGGGCATGGTCACCAATGGAGACTGTTGTGAACACTTATTGTAATATGTTGTTCGAATGTAGCTTCAGAGGAGTTATCACATGACTGTTTGATCGTTTTGTCAACCCGGTTTACAATATGATATTCGAACAGGATCCACCCTTCTTGTCAAAGGTAGCAATGGAGGCACTGGTAGCTATTGCTGACTCGTATGCCTCACGTTTGGCACCTTCATATAGATGTACAAAACGGAGAAGCCTTTGCATGTTCTACTGAAGTTTTCCTTGGACATACTCATCATGCAGTAAGTAGTATATCACATCTTAGCAAGATTGATAGCTAGGGTGCACCAGAAGAAGAAGGCACCTTGGCCTCCTCTTCCGCTACGCATCGGGTTATCTGGAGTTTCAAGCATGCAGATGTCAAAGTAGAGAAGGTGAAGAAGTATCCATTCAACCTCTGAAGTTACAATCTATATGACCCACACTGTCTTGTGAAAGATCACTGCATGAGAGTACAATTCAATTGGATCCATGGGGAATGTCATTTGGCGGAGGAGGACCCATGGAGATATTGTTACAATTCCTCTAGACTCAATGAACTGGTCGGCTTCACTGTGGAATGGTTAGTGAAGGAACATGAATGAGCATCCTGGAGAGCACTAGAAGTAGCAGCAATAGTAGAGGTGAACATACCAGTGCGTGATGAAGGAAAGAGGAAGATTGTCGATCACATGGAGGAAGAGCAAAGCTGCAAGTTCCCAAAAGATCTACTCATGGAGAAAGAAGCTATGGCCATAGAGGCAAAGAGGTAACATCACAATAAGAGAAATACACAAAGGCAGAGAGAGAAATGGATAATGGAGGAAACAACGAAGGAGTTGCATGAGTTGAAGGAGCAACTCTGAAAGGAACAGGAGTTGTGTAAATAGGAGAGATAAGCACAACAACAATAGGGACAACAGGGGGCGCAACATGTGTAGACGGATGAAACAACACCCATGCAGATAGTGGACTTATCAGAACAGCTGGCATTAGGAAAACAGGGTGAACCATCACAGGAGGAGGAGTTTTCTCAAGAGATAGAGCGAGCACATGAACAAATGGATACAGACATGGAGTAATAGGAGTTAGAGCAGGACATCGACCTCATGCCTCACCACCAAGAGGTCGACCCACCAACTTCACCACATATAGAAAATGAGCAAGTCTCAAGTGACCAAGGAGACACCGAGATCCTTGGATATCAGTCGGAAGGGGAGATGCACAACATCTCATTCGACGGGTCTCAACATAGAGTTGTGCAATCTCGCAGAGTGTCATCTCTAGAAGATCATACATCTCCTCCATAGTATGAGGAATGATTGATCGTGTTTGACATGCGCAAACATCCAACAACCTTGGCCGATGCCACTAAAACATATGCTGAAGCAACTAGCTCAAGTGTTCTCTTTCTGATAGCTGAGAATGAGTGAATGGCTAAGGAGCTACAGATTGCTAAACAAGGAGGAGAGTTGGTGACAACGTAGATGAATTACTATCCCTTGACATAGTTATGCGGGTGTTGTATTGTTATGAAACCAGCTCACAAAAAGAAAGAAAAGATAGTTGAACGCCTTAGAATTCAGCCTCTTCGAGGGGGCAACCTCCTTTACATTACACAAATGAACAATTCTTGGATTATTCAAATGACAAAACCTCCTTTCTATATATAGGAGGTCTAAGGATCACAATAAACCCAGTCGACCTACAATAATAATATAAAGCCCACAAAAATAACAATAGAGGGATTCTATGGGGCAAACAATAATAACAATATGGGGACAATAGGGGCACAACAATATTAATAAGGGATACAAATACAATAGTAATGGAGTAATCACTAGTATTATAGGAACCTAACATGTATTCCAAGTTTGGTACTGTGCATAAGGCAGTTCTCCATCACAACGGATGACAACAACGATGTGATAGAAGAGAATGTATCTTGTCAAAAGTGCATGCTGCTGTTGATTACATGCAAACGTGGATGATGAGATACAAGGGAGCCCCGCTTCACTTGCCTAAGATGATGAAGCCTAGAGCATTCGAGCTGAAGGAACGCATCCAGAGTTAGATCCATAACTATGAAGAGCTCCCGTAGCTCATCACTAGTCTACAGGCTTCCTATGCACATGCATTCAAGAGTATGGATGTTGTGGTGTGCGCACATGTGATCCCATCTATTGGGACTCTCACCCAGGCAAAGAAAAAGGCACAAGTCTGACTAGAGCTTGACTCATACTTTGATGAGGTTATGTGCATATCCACCAATACAGACTTGCCGATCAGTGCAGATACCATGCACAAATATGTTGCTGGTCCAGCCGCGTTGAAGACAATGATGTGCATTCTTTTAGATGAGTTGGACAGAGGAGTGCAAGCAGTGTACCCGGATGTTATGGAGGCAAGAGTCAGGTTCCAGAAAGATGTCACGTTGGAGTACACGGACACCATCGTGGACTACTGATCTTGGCATCAATACGCTACTATTGATCATCACGAGGATGTTGAAGAGTTGGACTTCCCAAAATTGTCTAAGTCATAGTGATGTCTTGCATGGATTGCTCAATCCATTTTGTCTCACATGGGTACATGTGCATTGTAATGTAACAACTTGTCAAGTGTAAGTTCAAGTGTCGATAGTTGGATGTAACAATCATAGAGTAGATGAAGAGTCATGAGGGTAGATGAACTATCACAAATTGGAATGTCAAGGGTCACCCCACCCTTTGTTATAAATAGTCCATCATAAATCATTGTAAAGGTTTTTGGTCAGCCAAGTTTCTGATAGGACTATCTTAGAGAGAGCTTGGACAATATTGTAATGAGACTTGGTTTATCCCCTGCGTAGAGCTAGTACATCTCTTAGGAGGAGCAGGCGATTGTGGATGTAACGTTCCACTGTCATAACTAGTGGTTGGACATGGATGTATTGTATGACTGGAACTTACACTTCTTAGTATAACAAGAGCCAACACATTTCATGCATATGTTGTATTGTATTTCAGCTATCTGTTTACTCTAAATGATATATGTATTTGTTTGCTTATGCATGCATGTATAAATATTTATGTGTATGTACGTATGAATCTTTCTGAAATGTGTTGTTGGTTTAACCATCACTTTGGATTGCTAGCTAACTTTCCTTCCATGTTTTGATGCATCCTTTCTTGTGTGTTCCCTTCTTAACTCCATACTATCATAGGTTTCCAAGGGGTGCACTCATCTCAAACCCCGTGTGTTAGAACCTCTCATGCACCTTCCTTGGCTCACTGTATATGTCGCACCATTGCTACCAACAGAGTTATCTTACTTGCCTTTGTGTGAAATCGCAGTCAATGCATTACCGTACGACCCACTGCTGGGACTCCTACACCAAACAATTTGAGGTCTAATTGGGACTTCATATCGGGGAGATCCCCTAACATGTTGGCAGGTCCAACACCATCAACACTTTGTTAATCTAATCCTACAGAAATAAAATATAACATTGCAATATTAACTAAAAATAAAACGAGATCTTACAGCTCCCAAGGGTCCCTCTTGTGAGTTGTAGGTAAGAAACGATTAATCATAGATTAAACACATTAATACACAATTCACAGAGGAATAATAGAGTTTGATTTTGTAAATGTCAAGAGTGTTTCAAAATAACAACCAACTTGTCATCGTCATGCCGAGAGGTAGGTTTTATAACCTCCTTCAATAATCTATTTAGAGATTTATAAACCTATCCTACTTGACAAAAACTCTAAAAATAACATGAGATAACATGAAATATTAATTCTTCATGATTTTCTGGCGGAGAAGAAAATCGTGAGGCAAAATATTAGCTTCATCCTTATCATCGATCTTCTCGTTTGTTTGGTTTGTCTTTGGCTCCTTTTCCACTGGGTTGAATTCCACATTGACCTTCTCACACAACATCCTTATCATCTTGCTAGGTCATGGAGATAGGTGGATATCGTTATGCTGATTGTTAGCTACTTGTCCATACATTTTTTTCCTCAACTGGTGTTTCAGAACCTATAGATTCTTCAAGTAAGTTGCAGAATCGATCATTAGCTGTAGAATTGATGCAATTCAGTAGCTGGTGCAAATATTAAATAAAATAATAAGCAAACAATGAAACTATGAATAAAATATGTTAGGTACCTGATTTTTCCAATAAACTTGCAATGTTGACACTTTTTTGACATTATTATGGTAAAAAAGGAAGAGTATGGAGTGAATGGAGTTTAGGGAAGGTGTAAAAAGGGAACAATTTTGGTCTTCAACATTCCCCCACAAAGAAGATATTGCATGTTCTCATGCACAAAATTTTGTGACCCACTTTGTCACTGAGCTACTTTCGAAGCTTGAGCAAGAACATATAAATTAGTATTCTCTATCTTTCTGGTTCTAGTTATGGTTGCTATCCTTGGTTTCTTCATTAAAATTCTGCATTGTAAACCCTTGATTTTACTTTTGAGAAATTTACTTTTAGCCTTTAATTTCTTGTTTTTCCTATTTCAGTGGTAAAGATGTAACATAATATTATCATTTTGAGTCCTTTTAATTTCATTTTGTACCTTCATTGCTTCATGTTCCTACTTTAGAAACTTGTTTAACACTTCTAGTTCATAAATTTCCTGTTTAAGAACATTTTCAATTCTGGATTCTTCTGGAGGGCTGAAATGGACTTCTTCACTCAAAATTTCTTCTTGATTTGAGGATAAATCAATAGTTTTTCTTTGTTCTTTCTTTTCAAGGGATTCTATATAGTCATATATTTCCTTTTGAACAGGGTCAATTTATGGGGTCTTCCTTGTTGGACATGCAATTGGTGATGGTATTTTCTCTACTTCTTCTTCTAAATCAACAAAACTTGGAGACTGTTTAATGGCTGATTTCATAAGTCGTGCACTTCTTCTTGATGGATTTTCAGAAGTGAGAGCTTGTTTTCTCTTGCTACTTTTGCTATGCTTTGTTCCTTCCTTTGATGGACCTTCATGTGTATTGACATATTTCTTCTTTATAAGACTATCTAAAACATTTGCAAGAGGGGTTTCATCATCATAGTATTTCTGTGTGTGCTCATCTTGTGAAAGTTCTTGTGCAAGTATTTCATTTTGAACCTTAGGGTTTGAGGGAGCTTTCAATGACTTCTTCTTACCTTAGAACCATAATCATCTTGATCAACTTCTTTAAAGTGATTTTGAACCAGAAAATCATCCCAATTATCCCCTTTACTCCTCAAATGGGTTTTAATTAAATTTTTTACTTACCCATGATGATACAAAGCATTGTCAATAGACTGTATTTTTATTTGGATATTAGTGACCATTTTTCTTAAACTACAAAGCATGAAATATGGAAAATTGATTTCTTTTCATTCAATAAAACACATCATCAACCGAGCTTGATAAAATAACATATTTCTAAACCAACCCTCATAGGTTATGAAATTCTGAATGATTAACAATAAATCTATCCATTTAGTTTTTAAATTTGTTACTGTAATTCCCTTCTTAAAAATGGAGATGTCCATACCTAAGCTTTTCCGGAAGATTTCCCAATATTTCTCTTTAATCTTCCAATTCTTAAACCA
Source organism: Pinus taeda (assembly GCA_000404065.3). Lineage (NCBI taxonomy): Eukaryota > Viridiplantae > Streptophyta > Pinopsida > Pinales > Pinaceae > Pinus > Pinus taeda. The sequence goes on from APFE030204457.1 coordinate 19,807, forward strand.
ACTTTCCCCATTTCTTGGAAATCCTGTAGCTTCTGCCATGAACGTCTATGTCAAGACCAGCCTGATCTCTCCAATTTATTTTTCTATCCCATCATAGGATCGAGCAAATGACTTTCTAACCTCCTTATCGTGCTCTTAAAAATTTTCAAATAACTGTAACCATTGTGTTTGCTGTAGTTGCTACTTCACGTGTGGATATGCTTCAAGAAAATTGGTTCCATTTGGCTCAAAACACACAATAACTCCCATGGTGAGGAAGATTTAGTCCCTAATTTATTTTTTTGATAGGATTATGGAGTGTAACAAGGATGAGAATGAAATTTAGGTAGCAGTTGAGGTGTTTTCGGCAAATAACAATGAAGCAAAGCTGAAGGAAATGAGATATAATGTGAAGGAAATAGGATAGTGTATGGGAGAAATGGGATATAATGTGAAGGAAATAGGATAGTGTATGGGAGAAATGGGATATATATAGATAAAGGTGAATGAATTTAAACAATAGCAAGGTTTTATTGTCATTCTCATTTCGCAATGACTATAAAAAAATTATGCATTGAATGGTGAAAATCAATATCATGTCTTGACAAAGGTAATCATTACATAATATGGTGGAGTAAATGGTTATAATCATATATTTATATCATAACTCAATGTTTTTCCTTTATTATTTAACCAATATTTACATACCTTTCAATCTGCCTTACTAATTTTCTCTTTTTGTATGTTGCTCAGGTTGTTGTAGTTGTGATCTCCATTCAGGTAGCTTTGACCATGATCTTCATTTGTTTCGACTATAATCTGTCAAGTCAGCTGCAGAATTAATGAGAGATGCAGATTATTCACAACTATGTACCTGTCTTATTTATGGAAAGAGGAATAAAAGAAATGGGACAAGAATAGGGAATTTAAAAGAAAATCTAGGCCGCCAAGAATTCTTGGTTTTCAATTTAGATTTTCTGTATAAACATGCTAACAATGTTGGTTTTCATATATATATATATATATATATTATTTTATTTTTTTTTTTTTTCTTGAAAGAAAGAAGGTTGAGTTGGAGAGGAAGAAGAATCTTCTTTGACCAACTTCAAATCAAGATTATCTTGCAGATTTCTTATGAACTCTTCCTTTGTTAATGGTTTATGATATATTCATAATATATGACCATTTACAAGGAAAGTTAATTTTTCTTCATCAATGGTTTTAATTATGATCGCTCCATTATCAAATACAATTTCAATCTCATAAGGACCAAGTCAATGAGTGTGAATTTTTCCTTGAAAATATTTAAATTTAGAATAAAAAAGCAATGCCCAATCACCCGACTAGAACTTCCTATCTTTGATAAACTTATCATGCCATCTAAATATTTGTTGTTAAACTATGTTGGTTCTGTGAATAACATCTTGTCGTATCTCATTAAGTTCATTCAATTGCTCCATTCTTTGTTTTTGGGCTTCTGATAGATCAAGACCCAATTTGATTGTTGTTTTGAAGGTTGTTATTTGGAAGTCAATAGGAAACATGAATTTTTTCCATAAACAAGTTCATAAGGAGTATGCCCTGTTGTATTTCGCAATGTGGTACGATATGCCCATAAAGCTTCTAGAATATTTTCTGCTAAATTCCGTTTATGCAGATGTATAGTCTTGGTAAGAATTGCTTTAAGTACTTTATTAGTAGCTTCAAATTGTCCGTTTTCTTATGGATGATATGGAGTGGATTTCAGATGTTTGATTTTGTATTCCTCCATTATATTTTGCACCAACTTGGATGTAAATTGAGTACCTCAATCTATCATAATTTCCCTTGGGACACCAAAATGAGTGAAAATATCCTCAAAAAGAAATGAAACTACAACATTTTCAATAGTAAAAGAAAGTGCTTTAGCTTCTACCCATTTTGTGACGTAATCTGTACAAACAAGAATGTACCTTTTTTGCCTTGATGGTGGATTTATTGGACCAACAAAATCCTTAGCCCACTTTTCAAAGGGTTCAATAAATACCTAAGGTTGTAGAGACATCTCATATGAAGGAAAAAGCTTTCCCATTCTCTCACAACTATCACATCTCTTAACATATTCTTTGGCATCTTTAAAAAGAGAAGGCCAATACTATCCTAAGAGAAGGATTTTATAGGCAATCTTTTTTACTCAACAAAGTGTCCTCCACATGGTTCATCATGATAAGAGTTTAATATTTATGGTACTTCATATTCTTTGAAACATATTTGAATGATTAAATCAGGCCCTATTTTGTACAATTGTCCATTTATCCATGAATAAGATGCACTGGTTTAAATAAATTTTCTTTTCTCTCGAGGAGACAAATGTGAAGGTAACTTTCATGTGGCCAAATAGTTAGCAATATCTGCAAACCAAGGAGATTTAATAGATACTGCAAAAATATATTCATAAGGAAAATTATCTTTTACACGCACATCCTTATTATCATTTTGGATTTTGGATAGAAAATCAACAACTGTATTCTCCTTTCCTGCCCTATCCAAAATAGTAATATTTAATTCTTATAATAGAAATAACCATCTTGTAACTCTGCCATTAGTAATTGATTTATTCATTAAATATCTAATTGCAGAGTGATTTGTGCGAACAAAAGTTTCATAACCATTGATATAGTCTTGAAACTTATTAATGGCATGTACAACAACTAAAAAATCCTTTTCTGTTATAGTATAATTCAACTCTACAACAGTCAAATTTTTACTTGTGTAATAAATGGCATAAGGAGTCAAATATTTCTATCCCAGTGCAACTCCTAAAGTTGTATCTGAAGCATTAGCTGAAATAGGAAAAGGAATACTCCAATTCCTCTTAAGATGGGTGCTTCAAAAATATTTTCTTTCCATGTTTCAAAAGCTTTTTGGAAATCAAAATTCCAAATGAATTCACAGTCTTTTGTAAGTAACTTAAAAGGTGGAGAGGCTAACTTTGTGCAGTTTTTTATGCTTCTTCTTTAATAACCAGTAAAACCAAGAAAACTTCTAAAATCTCTTTGATAAAAAAGAACTCATATTTGGAGATAACTTCTACTTTAAATGCATCCACTTTAATTCCATCTCATGAAATATGGTTGCCTAAAACAATTCCCTCAATGAACATCATAAAACACTTTTCATGGCCTAATGGGAGTTTTTTTTTCATTACATCTAATGATATTTTTTTCTAAATTTTCAAGAGATTCCTCAAAATAATTACCATAGATAGTAAAATCATCCATGTAAACTTCCACGCAATTATGAATTAGATAAAAAAAATTGGCTAGAAATTCCCTTTGGAATGTTGCAGGTGCATTACATAATCCAAAAGGAAGTACCCAGTAATCATAGGTTCCCCATGGACAGGTAAAAGTTTGTTTGTCTTGATCTTCCAGAGCTACTTGGATTTGGTTATGTCCACTAAAACCATCCAAGAATGAAAAATATTTTTTCCCTGCTAATGTATCAAGGACTCGATCTATAAAGGGAAGCAGAAAATGATATTTGAAGGTAACTTTATTCAATTCCTTATAATCGATGCATACTGTCGATTTTTCATTTTTCTTTGGAACAATCACTAATGGTGAGACCCACTGAATATCTGATACTGGTTAAATGAAATTCACATTCAACAATTTTTGTAATTCCTCTTTAAAAATTTCTCTTAAATTTGGATTCATCCTCCTTTGGTGTTGTCGAATTGGTCTAGAATTTTCTTCAACATAGATATGATGCATACAAGTATTAGGATCAATTCCTTTCATATCAGTGTATTCCCATGTATAAGTAGAGGAATGTTCTTGTAACATTTTTATCAATTCCTTCTTTTGGGATTCTTCCAAATTATGATTAATGTTAAAAGTTTTCCCTGGAAAGATTTCTATTAAAGAATAGCCAAACTTTTCCTGGAAAGATTTCTATTAAATAATAGCCAAATTTTTCCATAGAATGTAAATCCATTTGATGTGATGATAGATATTCAACATTGTATTGTTCTTGAAAATTTTGGTCTTGTTCACAATATGAGGAAGAATCATTATTATTCATTAGATTTAAAATTTGATCTTCTTCATCTATTTGCGAAGTAGAAAATATTGGTTGTATATCAAAATCTTCATTATCATCATCTATCCAAACTTCACTTTCTACTTCTATTGTTGTTTTTGCAGTAGGATATAGTGTGAATTTCTTTGTAGAGCTTCCATAAGAGATAAATGTATCACCAGATCTACAAATTATAAAAGCATCAATTTCAGCTAACCATGGTTTGCCTAGAATCAATGGATGTCCTCCTAAATTATTCTTGGGATTTAAAATCATAAAATCAACAAGATATTCCCAAGAATCTAAGGAGACAGATACATCTTCTAACACACCATCTTGTTTGAAAATAGATCTATCTGCTAATTGTAGTAATGTTGGTGTGTATTCAATATTAGAAAGTTTTATTTGATCCATAATTTGTTTACTCATGATATTGTTATCTGCTCCTAAATTGATCAATGTGTTTGAAATATAGACACCATTAATGTGTGTTTTACAATGGGATTACCTAGATCTAGATATTTTTGAATTGTTGGTTTTCCCATAATAATATCTACAATTTTCCCATTGATTGAATTTTTTAAATTTCTTTTCTTCTTCTTCATAGTTTTTTAATGCTTAACCCCCTGATTGTCTTTGAAAATGTTGGTATTTCCCTTATATCTTGTAGCAAATGAATTTTGATGAAAACATTCTTCAATTCATCTAACATATCATATTTATTTTTCTATTCATTTGCCAATTTTTAGCGTTACAGGAAAGGGTTGATTTTGAACAGAAACAAAAGGTTTTGTTTTTTTTTGTAAGCTGGGTAGGTCCTTTTCTATTAACATAAAGAATATTTACAGCATCAGGGTGGCCTCACCCCGCCCCGAAGGGAAACCGGGTATCTTGACCACCCAAAGTTTTCCACAACACAAAAAAATAGAAAGTTTCCATCTGATCAATCCTAGCTTCAAGTCCTTTATCTATATTCCTATTTCTGCCTATATACTGCTTCCTATTTATAAAAAACAACAAAATTTTCATGCCTACAGTATAGTAAAAACAAAACAGATCCCCAGACAGGACAAAACATGCCTTTGATCATTTCTTTTCAGGCTCAGCTTGCTGAGCTTTTTCCTTCTTCACCAGCATTCCACTTGCCTCTAGCTGTTGATGCAGGTCCTCCAATCTTTTATCTTGCATAAGCAGGGTTATGACTATGTTCTTCAGTTCTTTTTTCACATTTGGGATACTCTGTACCATCTCAGCCATCTCCATGGCCACCTGTTCCAAGGCTTTTTCCATGAGCCTCTTCATGACCCAGTACAAGTGAAGAGACTGCTTGTAAAGGGTCATTTTGCCTCTGGTATGACCAGGGTCAGGCATGAGAGCAATCCAATCTTCCATCTCTTCTTCAGATTGAGCCTGGATGGCTTCTTCTTCCCAATGCTCCATAATTCTCCTGATCTTTGGGTTGGATTTCTCCCTGTACTCCTGCTCAGCTATTCTAACTCTATTTCCAATAGTTTGTCTTGTTCGTCGCCTCTCATCTCCCGCAGCAGGCTCTGCTTCTTCCTCCCGGCTTGGGCTGCATTGGCGCCCCCTCCATCCTCTCCTCTCCGCTAGATCCTTCCTCCGACGACCGCCTCGGCCCCTACGCCCCCTTCCTCCTCTGCCCTTGCTGCGGGATCCACCCCTGCCCCTTCCTGCGAACCGAGCTGGATCATCTTCCGCGCCTTCGACATCCTCGGCTGGTAAATTTTTCCACCTGTCTTTCCATACATCCCCTTCCTGGTTTTCCTCCTACTCCTCGCTTTCCTCCTCTGATATCTCAAAAACTTGTATTTTCGGCTGCCCTTCGTCCTCCACCTTACGCTTGCCTTTCCTGTCTGCTGCAATCTTGCTTTGGTCTTCAAGACCCCCGCTGCGCAACCATCTTCTCCCACTCCCGCTGCCTTCCGCCTCCATATTCCTTCTCCCTCTGCGCCTGTCTCCTCCCACTTCCCTTACAAAAATGTCCAGGCTGCAATGACGCTCTGGGCTCCTGATTTCAGAATTCTTGCTCTCCTCTCGGCTCTGATCCCGTCGTCGGCATTCAAACTTAAAACTCGTCTGCTCCGCGATATCATTACCAAAGTTATGTTGGTAGATACGCCCAAGGCCAGTATCATTGTAAGCTGTTCCCCTCGCCGTCCTTCCATCCCTTCCCGTGCTCAGACCACCTGCACCATTATTCTGCTGGCCGTTCCACTTGCCTATGGAAATTATGCCTTGATCACCTTCGCCTGTGACCTGATTCATGCACCGCCAATTCATTATTGCTCTCCTTGCCAGCTCATCCAGCCCGATCGGGCGAACAGAAACAAAAGGTTGTTTTGCAATGGAAGTTGAATTTATTCAGGTATCATGTATAGGGGTGTTATGTTTCTAAGTAATTTCTTCTTGATTAAGAGATGTTTCTTTTTGAAGCGATTCATTCTCTCTAGATTCCTGAATAACAACATATCGTAAATTTTTTCTCCAAAACTCTACCAGATCTAGGTTGGACATTGTTTAGATCTAATGGAGTTATCATGCAAGCTTGTAAATTAGTCCTCACTGGTTTGGAAACCATGTTTGAAATCAATGTGGCATATATGAAAAATCATAGTTTCAATTGATCATGAGATAGATGAATGGCGTGGAGGTGTGAAGTGTTATGGAGGCACATGGTTGGCATAAATATGATTAGGTGGTTGAATAGGAGTCGAAGATGAGGAGGAACATGATGAGTGTACGTTGGCGTGGGACTAATGGGCGGAGGATATGTGGTGAGATAGGAGTGGCAGAGGTGATCAAGTGGGGACATGGTAAGCGGATGAGGGGAAGTGGTTTCCGGAGGGGGTAGTGGGCGGTTAGTGGTATCAGCTGGGGGTGGGGTGCGAAATGTAGGGGAGAGGACACATAGCCATGGGACATGGTGGGGAATACCACCTTTTTTGACCCCCCCCCCCACCCCCAACGGTAAATCTAGGATGGAGAGGGGGGGCCGAAGACGGATGAAGTCCGTTGATCAAGAGCGGGATAAAATCCCGATGCCTTCACTGTTGCTATACTTTAACCATAAGTGAAAAAAGAGATTTGTCTTCTTGGGCCTTTTGATTCTTTCTTTTAACTTAGAATAAACGTTTAGAAATATACAATATGTCCAATACTTTATCCATTCGTACCTTTCTGCTTTTTACATTATCACTAAAACTTTGGATAAAATGGCATATAAGCATATTTTTTATTTTCTCAAGGTTTTGACCTTTTTTTGAAAATAATTTAGAACATATAATATTGTTTACAACATCCAAAATATAATAATTATCAGCTATAATCAAGCAATCCTATAAAAATTATAGGACCTTAACAGTGGCTCCAGCTAGGGATGACACTTCCTGGTGAAGTGTCAATAACACGTAGACTATTAGCCTGATCCATTGGGCTGATCCCAAACCTGCAACCTATTCTTCCATCAAATATCTGTTACTAAAAACTCTCAAACTGAAATCAAAACCATTCTGCACACTGAAATCTGAAAAATACACTGAACTGAAAGTCGTACTGCAATCTGAAATTGAAACTGAAACTAGAAAGAATGCATTGAAGAACAAAAATGGTCAAAGTATTGAGATTATTTGCACTCTGCTACCTACTTTAATATGATAAAATGACTATCATATCAAGTGATAACAAACATCCAGTGCAACCATTCAAGCAAATGGATACTCAACTGAAGTTTGCATTCCACTTCTTTAGGTGGAAAAATAAATTCAGAAAATGGAAACTTAACTTTTCCACTGGATCCAATAGCTGCATTGATGAATCTAGAAATTTTTCCCTTCACCAATGACTGCAATAAACTGCCCAAAGGATCATGGAAAACATGCAACATAAGATCTTCAGGATGATTTAAAACAGGAAAACAAACCTCATTCCAAACTGTTGTTTTGCTTATGTGTTGAAACTGATTCTCTTCAAACATAATGGGAGAAAATTGTTTTTCCTTGTTACTATCCACTGTATTCAAGTGTTCTGGATGCTCTTGAATCTCCTCAAATATGAAAGCAATATCCTTTACTTTCTGATTTTCACTGCTGTCCTCTTCTTGATTGGGTTCAGGCTGTTGAGTTTCTTCCTTTACCTCTAGCGGATCAGTTTGTTGTGGTGCTGCAAGAATTATTTCCCGTGGGGAATCTTCATGAACATATAGACAACATACATCCTCTGTTTCTTCTTGAGGGGAAGACAATTCAAGAAATACTTCTACCTTTTGTTCATAATGTTGGAAAGGATTTCCATCTAAAGGCTCTAGTATTTCATCGTTTGTGAACTGCTCATCATCATAGTAATCTTCCAGATATTGAATAAAACTTTCAAAATGATCACAAAATTTTTGAATCAACAACTAAGACGGATAACCCCCTCTGTATTTCTCACAAAAAACAATATGAAAATTCTTTGACGAACATTATTAGCAGTAGGCATATTTTCGTACCAAGATCTAGCCTTTTCCTCCAAAGTTGTGATAAAAATTTTCATAAGAAAATCTTCATGAAATTTGATTTTAAGCTTACGAATGTGCATATGAAACCTCAATAAATGTACAACAACATCATCTCCTTTTTGATCTTTAAACAATGGAAGATAAGTTAACCAATCACTTATGGGCATGGGATTGGAAAACCTGGAATTCTTGGTAGGACCATACATGCGTTGTATTCTTGAACTCATTTTGAAAACAATCAACAATGCAATGGAGTCACCATAAGTTATTTACAATTCTGTATTCTTTGATAAGGGAGTAGCCATGCAAACTTTGAGCTTTGGATTCTTGAAACATGGAGTCACCAGGTGAATAATTCAACCTTCTTATGTCTGATCACTGTTCATCATCAACAATCAGATCTAGAACTTGATACACATTTCTGAGGAAGATAAAATGTCCTGCCCAGTATGGTTGCCACTATTTTAGAGTTCCGTAATTTCAAGGATGAAGAAAAAACCATGGAGGCAACATCAAAACCACTTTCGAGTTTAGGATCTCGCCCTCCTAAACTCAAAGAGTGATCTCTCTGTGAGATTTAGCTTTTTTTACTGGGAATTTCAGGCTAGTTATTGGGCTCAGAGTTTGATTTTGAAAATGGTTGGTTGGAAGATCAAGAGGAATCCATTGGGAAATGGAGTCAAATAAAGTTGGATGCTGCATCAAATGTTTAAAGGAGTAATCACAGGGCAAGCTAGTTGCATTTACTGGATCTTTAAATTGAATTATGGAATGTAGAAAAGAGGTGATTCAGTAGTGATTGAAAAGTATTTAAGAATTTCCAATCAGAATTTAGAAGAAAACATATAGATTGTAAACGCAGTTCAAATAAGGTGCTCAATAACATATCTTATTTTTCACATCTCCTATTTTACAATTAGATTTGAGACGGTAAACGAATAGAAAATAACAATGGAAACACAATTACACTAAGAAAAACATCACCAGTATATCACAACACAAGTATCCTGTGAAGAGTCTTTTCATTATTGATCAGTCCATTTGAGCTCAATGAGAAACTTTACTTTGGACAATATATTTCTTCATACAAATCCCAACATCTATTACTTCAAATGATGAAGTATTTATACAAATTCTAAACTAAAATATCTTGATAAAAATCTCAAGATCTTTTTACAAATATCCTAAACTGTTTTACATAAATAGAAATTAAATATACGACATTAAAAACTAATGTATCTACTTGGCACAAATCATTATGGATTTCTGTTGACAAAGAAGTGAAATTCGAATTTTATTGCAACTCTTAGTTGATGAGGTGGCTAACTGTCTTTGAGCATTTTCCTCTCGAAATTCTGCAAAATAAGGTCTAGTAATCCCTTTGTATATCTCAATCCGCGATATATATGTAACACATGAGAGAGATTATTGTAGATAAATATGTTCTTGAGATAAGCCTCTCTCAGTTTCCCAAAATTCAGCTCTAGATGTTCCAAATATTCTCCGCAAACAAGTGATTGAAACATGACTTTGCACAGTCCGAAAAATAGGCTATAAATATGTAAATATATTTCTCATTATGTAATAGCTGTGTAACATATGAAGTATGTTATTATACTTTGGCATATTAGGAACAAAAAACTCTTCCATTTTCTCAAGAGTCATCTCTGATTGGCCATAATATGTTCTGCAAAAGTATGACTAAACATGAAAATTTGGGAAAATATGTCTGCAAAGGTTCATATGTATATCCCAAATTAGAAAAATGAGAGATTTTTTTATACATGAGGATGTTGGAAGAAACAACCTCTTTTAATTTCTAAAAACTCGTCTTGATTGGTTTGGAAACCATGTTTGAAATCAATGTGGCATATAGGAAAAAGCATAGTTTCAAATGATCATGAGATAGATAAACGATGTGGAGGCGTGAAGTGTTAGGGAGGCACATGGTTGGCGGAAATATGATTAGGTGGCTGAATATGAGTGGAAGATGAGGAGGAACATGGTGAGTGTACGTTGGCGAGGGAGTAATGGGTGGAGGATACATGGCGGGATAGGAGTGGCGAAGGTGATAAAGTGGGTACATGGTAATCGGATGAGGGGAAGTGGTTTCTAGAGGGGGTAGTCGGTTATTAGTATTGTCAGCCCGGGGGAGGGGGGTGTGAAATGTAGGGGCGAGGACACGTAGATATGGGACCTGGTGGGGAATACCACATTTTCAGACCCACCCCAAGCAGTAAAGCTAGGATGGAGAGGGGGGCCGAAAATGGATGAAGTTCGTTGATCAAGAGGGGGATTAAATCCCATGGCCTTCAATGTTGTTGTACTTTAATCATAAGCGAAAAAAGAGCTTTGTCCACTTGCACCTTTTGATTCTTTCTTTGAAATTAGGATAAAGGTTTAGAAATATACAATATGTCTAATACTTTGTCCATTCGTTCCTTTCTGCTTTTTACATTGTCACTAAAACTTTGGATAGAATGGAATATAAGCATATTTTTTATTTTCTCAGGGTTTTGACCTTTTTTGAAAATAATTTACAACATGGAAATATTATTTACAACATTCGAAATATAATAATGATCATCTATAATCAAGAAATCCTATAAAAATTATAGGACCCTAACAGAAGCTAAAACTAAAGAAGCCAACTCATCAAACATGTATATCCACTAATTATTTTTGAATATATAGTCCTATTATATAAATTAATAGCCATGCATAGTGAAGACCCTTAGGCATATGCCCTTTATGTAAAACAACCAAATGGTACCTAAAATACCATATGGGGTCAAGGACACCAGAGAGAATGCATGTGTCATGGTTGTACACCTTAATCATAGTGCCTAAAGCCTACAATGTTCATTTTATTGTGTAAAGCTCTTGTTTTACTCTTAAATCATGCTTAGGCCCCTAGACCCCTCACTATTATCCAAAACCAATTAATTGTAGCCACTTTGCACTTATAAGCTAAACATCTCATAGAAAGTTCGTATGTGGTGTTTCAATTTATCTTTCATCATGCTTAAGCCTTGGAAGCTTTGATAAATTGCTAAGTCCCTTTTTATGCTTCCCTAACCATTGATAAGTTATAAAGACCCATCATGGTTACTAAAAGTATCATAATATCCTATGGTAAAGCAATCGTATTTTAGACTCATGGTTATCAATTAGAAGTGTTTTCCATGGTGATTAAGACTATCAAGCATAATTTTGGTCATACGGTTGTTATTGTTAAATCACAACCTTGATTAGGACTATAGACCCATTCTTGGTGCACAATTAACCTAATCATGGTGTCCCCTAGACACTTGGAAGAAAATGGTATCTAGTAAAGGTCTAATGTGGTGGTTCAAGGACTTTCCCGTGGTGCTTGAGATTGATAAGAAATATTTAGGGCTAGTGGTTCTTATTTCCTTCCCTTAACTACAATGATAGATTTGAGACCCATCAATGATGCCTAAGTATAATGCATTAATCGACTAAGATGTGAAAGAATCCCTATAAAGAGCTTAACTCAATGTTTCTAGGTGTTGTCCATGATGCTTGATCTCAAGAAGGTTTACTTAGAGGGGTCACTTTTTCCCACTTGACCATGCTTATACCTCAAAATTTCCACTACAAAATGCCTACTTATGACACTTGTACCCTACTCAGAGGTGATATAACCCTAAAATCTTCCTACATATTGGTTTTTGGTTTCCTAAAATATTTGAACCTAACATATTTTTATTCAATACCCCTATGGCCATTCAAACATCTCAAGATTAATGGGTATATTATGAAGCTCCCTTTTGTATAAATACATTGGAGCCTCACTTGTAAGAAGTCTCTCAGAATAAAAGTTTGGGAAAAGCTCGTACAAAGTATGGAGAAAAAATATATATTGTTGGACCTTTAGGACACTCAACCTTGTTATTAGACTTACCTTTCTTAAATTACTTTTGTAAGCCATCCTTATGTACCTATTCTCATCCTTGGCAATTGGTGGCCTGGGTGTAGGCGATATGGAAAAACGGCTAAAACCTGAAATAATTTCTTCTAACTCTAGCTGAATTTCTCCTTCTATTTCAACAGGTGTATCAGTCATCTATTATTATCCTGACTACTTCATGAGTTTTTTTCCTCTTATCACCCCAACCCTTGTTATCGAGCACAAATCATATCATAGGCCTGTTTTCTTCCTTTCGGACTATCATTCCAGAGGAATTATAAAAATACACTATCATTGCTTTCAAATGAGGAAATTTAGTTTTAAACGCAAAATACACAGAAAATGGGCTTTTTGTTCCAAAGGAACATAACAACACTATCGGAGCAAGATTCCAAACAAATGTGTTACGCCAAATAACACTATCGGCGATTACTATTGGCCTTCCAACGTTCCTTTCTCCGATGCGATAACACATAGTGTTATCGGAGATCGTAATTGCGACTCCAATGCTCCCAATGCTAGGCTCCTCCTGCTCTGATCTAGCGATGCGATCAACTTTGCGGACCCGACATCTTGTTCACCCTGCTCTATAGAGTTTCGGTTCCGATCTATCGGAGTTTTGGACTTCGGCGGCTCCAAAGGTCCCTTCCACTCCACTTGTGGTTCTGCGATGTGATAATGGTTCGGACCCGATATGAGTATGAACCAGATTTAATAAAATATTAGGTTCAGAACTTCGTTTAACTAAGTAATTTCACAAATTTCCTGTGTAAAATAGAGTTTCCACTTGCGGAACTCAACAATGCTTACAAGGAAAACAGGCGTGCCGATATATGGGAAAAACCATACCAACAAGCTTAAATCAAGTATTAATAGGGAAACAATGCCGAATCACCATTAACAAGGTTCAAAAGAAAATAATCGCCACCAACACACATGTAAATAATAGTTAACAGAGAACTCCCAATTTGAACGCACAGAGAGAGTTCTTTGAAAGTCATAATGCATCCGGGATCGACTCCACCGAGAAGTCTTGTTATTTACTTTTATAAATAATAGATAAATCCCTCTCGGTCCTTATCCCATACAAAAGCATGCCCATTACATAGAGCGATTAAGCAATTATCCATAAATCTTACTATAGCTTATCCATAAAGCGATTATTACGACATGATTTTATTCTTAATTCTATCCTTATCTTAAACTAGAAAAGCATGGAAATTGATGGCTAAAGGATCCCACTCCTTTGCTTGTAGATTTTTTTGGATTTTTGGAATAAGTTTGAATATTTTTCCCTCCAAGTCACATGCTCCTACATTAGGCTCCTGAGGACAAAATTCTTCATGGGATCTTGTCCATGAGCTCATCTACAGAACTGCCTAGTTTCTGTAGCATGTTTTCTGTAACCCAAGTAGCTTCAGCGGTTGGCAGATCCTTCCATTTTACCAATCCTGGAAGTACTCTTGTCCCCTTGTTTTCTTAAACACGTTCTTGTCTAGAATTCTTTCTGGCTGCAATTCCTTTACTGTGGGTAACTGTTTTACCTAATCAATCTCTTGTGTCTCTTGATCTTGTGATGTATCATCTACAATTTCACCTTCACACTTGTATAGGTCTACAACATTAAAAATTGATGATATTCCAACATCAGGGGGTAACTCAATCTCATAGGCATTTGCATAAAACTTTCTTAATACTCTGCATGGTCCAATTTTCTTGAACTTCAATTTGTTATACTCCCTCTTTGGAAATATTTCTTTTCTAAGGTGTGTTAATACCAAATATCCAACTTCAAACTTCACCTCTCTTCTTCTCATGTTTGCTTTGGTCTTGTAATTGATGTAACTATCCTGCAGCTATTACCTCACTTGTTCATGTATTGCTTGCATTTTTGAAGCAAAATCGTCTTCCTCTGCACTTCTCATCTCTTCTTTTCCCAAGTTCTCAACTCAGATATTCCTCTTGGATGCATTCCATAAATAATATGGAATGGACTTTGTCTTGTACTCTTGTTAGGTGAGTCATTATATGCATATTCAGCTTGTGCCAACACTTGATCCCATTGCTTTGGATGTTATGCAGTAAGAAACCTTAAAAGATTGCCCAAACTCTTGTTCACAACTTCAGTCTGTCCATCAGTTTGTGGATGATAAGCAGAGCTGAAACTTAGTTTAGTTCCTAGCTTCTTCCATAATGTACTCTAGAAATGTCGAAAAAATTTGGAATCCCTGTCTGAGACAATACTTTTAGGCAACCCATGCAATCTTACAACCTCCTTAAAAAACAAATTAGCAATGCGAGAAGCATCACTAGTTTTATAACATGGAATAAAGTGTGCCTTTTTGAAAATCTGTCCACTACAACAAAAATTGAATCATTACCTCTTTGAGTCTTTGGTAAGCCCAAAACAAAATCCATACTTACCATATCCCAAGGCCTATCTGGAATCGGTAATGGAACATACAAACCTGTGTTTTGGCTTCTTCCCCTTGCATATTGACAATTTTTACAGGTTCTCACATACTTTTCCACATCAGATCTCATTTTTGGCCAGAAATAAAATCTGTTCAACTGTTCAAAATTCTTCTCTATGCCAAAATGTTTTGCAAGTCCTCCACCATGTTTCTCTCTAATTAAGTTCTCCCTCATAGAACAGTTTGGTATGCACAACTGATTTCTCCTAAACAACAGTCCATCTTGTAAGAAGTAATCCAACCATTTACTCCTATCCATCAAAATAGGATTCTTACAAGTTTCAAATGCCTCCTTAAAATATGAATCTGTCTCATACAATTCTTTAAGAAAATCAAAACCCAACACTGGGATTTGATTCTCTTGCAGTAATATATTTATCCTACTTAAGGCATATGCAACTCTATTTGATTGGCCATTTATATGTTTCAAAACAAAATGGAAACCTTGAAGATACTCTACCCATTTAGCATGTTTCTAGCTAAGCTTTGGCTACTGCATAATATACTGTAGTGCATGGTTATCTGAGTAAAGTATGAATTCCTTTGACATTAGATAATGCCTCCATTTCTTCAATGACTGTGCAACTGCATAGAACTCCTTATCATATGAAGGATACTTCTTTGAATAATTCAACTTTTCACTAAAATATGCTATAGGTCTATCTTCGTGACTTAATACACCTCCAATAGCTTCTTCACTGGCATCACACTTCACTTGGAAAGGCTTACTAAAATAAGGTAGAACCAAAATAGGCTTTCAATGATTTTCTTCTTTAGCAGTTGATTTTTTTATTTATTTTGTTTTGTTTTATTTTATTTATTTTTTTATAATATATAATTATATATATATATATATATATTTATTTATTTATTTTTCAGCGGTCCATCGAAATGGTTGTTTATCTTTATTTATGATCTCAATAATAGGTGCATTGATATTACTGAAATTCTTGATGAATTTTCTATAAAAGCTAGCAAGACCATGAAAAATTCTTACCTCAAAAACACTCTTGGGTGAAGGCCACTCCATGATTGCCTTGATCTTCTCTGGATCCATCTTCAGCCCTTCAGCATAAATAACAAAACCCAAGTACATTAGCTCTTCTTTCATGAATGAACACTTCTTCAAATTCAACAATAATTTCTCTTGA
This sequence comes from Pinus taeda, assembly GCA_000404065.3. NCBI lineage: Eukaryota > Viridiplantae > Streptophyta > Pinopsida > Pinales > Pinaceae > Pinus > Pinus taeda. The sequence goes on from APFE030204457.1 coordinate 35,923, forward strand.
TGTAGCCTTTGTAAGAAATAATTCAAATGTCTCATGTGCTCCTCCTTAGACCTGTTGTAAACCAATATATCGTCCAAATATACTATTACAAATTTACCAATAAACTCTTTAAGAACTTCATTCGTGAGTCTCATAAACGTACTTGGTGCATTTGACAACCCAAAAGGCATTACTCTCCACTCATACAATCCCTCATTTGTCTTAAAGGCAGTTTTCCACTCATCCCCTTCTCTTATTCTTATATGATGATACCCACTTTTAAGATCTAGTTTTGAAAAATAATTTGCTCCACTCAAGCAATCCATTAAATCTTCAATTCTAGGTAAAGAAAAGCTTTACCTGATTGTGATTTTATTGATGGCTCTTGAATCTATACACATTCTGTAGCCTCCATTTTTCTTTGTACTCTAACATTGTTGGTATTGCACAAGGACTCAACCTTTCTTTGATTAGCCCTTTGTCAAGCAATTCTTGCACCTACTTCCTAACCTCTTCATTTTTTGTAGGAATCATTTTGTAAGTTGCTTTGTTAGGTAGACCTACTCCAGGAATCAAATCTATATGATGACTAATTCTTCCAATGGGTGGTAACTCATTAGGCAAATCATCAGCAATAATATCACAATAGTTCTCCAATATTTCTTGAATTTCAATGGGTAAATCATAAACTGTAGTAAAAGTCATTATTACCTTGGGCCTGCAAATTACAACAAAATTTACCTCATTCTCTTCAATCTGCTTCAAGTATTCCTTTCCTCCTAGTAACAGAGTTTTTTTATCAGTCTTAGTTCCTGATGCATCTTCCTCTTGCAGAGGAAACAACGTATGATTGACACCATCCTTTCTAAATTTGTAGGTGTTTCTTTTCCCATCATGCACAACTCCTCTGTCATATTGCGAAGGTCTTCCAAGCAATTTGTGACACACATCCATTGGCATCATGTCACATACAATTTTATCTTTATACTTGCCCAACTGAAACTCCACTTCACATTGTTCATTCACTAATAGTTGATGTCGCTTTTGTAACCATGACACTTTGTAAGGTGTTGGATGTTTCATTATCTTCAGCTTCAATTTCTCCACCACTTCTGTAGAGACCAAATTATTGATACTGCCACTATTAATGATCATCTGACAACATTTCCCTTGAACCTTACACGCTGTTCTAAACAAGGTCTTTCTTTGTGATGGTTCAACTATCTCCTTTGCTGGCTTGAGAAAAACTTTATTAACTACCAAAGATTCTCCTCTCTCTGGTATATTTTCTTCTTCTGCTACTATTGTTGTTGGTGCTTATCCCTCAACTAGAGCAACAATTGCATTCCTCTAGCTTGTTCCTACATTCTCTGGGCACTCAAAAGCTCTGTGTCCCAACTTGTTACATATGTAACATCTTATTTCTCTTCCTCTTCCTCTGCCTCCTCTTCCTCTAGAAAAAATCCCTCTGCCTCTTGTATCACCTCCTGTGGGTGCATGCTGGGTTGAGCTACTTCTAGCTCCATCTTTAGGTGCTCTAGATCTTCCTTTACCACCTTGACTTCCCCTTCCTCGGAAAGTACCTCTCCCTCTGGCAGACTGCTTCCTCACGAGTTTTTCTTCAGCTTTAGTGCCACCTGATAAGTTTCTTCTATTATTTTAGGAGACAGTATACTTATCTCATCTTGAATGTCCATCCTAAGACCATTCACATATCTAGCCACCTTCTCATCTGTATCCTGAGTTTCTCCAGCTCTTATGCTTACCTTATAAAATTCCTTTGTGTATTCTTTCACTGTCATAGATCTCTGTCTAAGATTTTCCATCTGTCTGAACAAAGTTTGCTGATAATTACTTAGTAGAAACTTACCTCTTAGCTTTGCTACCATCTTGCTCTAATTCTTGATAGGTTACTTGCCAAGTATTTTTCTTTCTGCCTACACAACATCCCACAAAAGTGCTGCATGGCCTTTTATCTTGGTGACAACGAAATTTACTTTCTTCTCTTCGTCGGTTTCTTCATAGTCAAAGAATTTCTCCATGCCATTAATCTAGTCTATCAATTCTTCTGGATTCAATCTTCCTTCATATATTGAAACCTCAGTCTTTGGTCTAGCTGTGGATCTCAACACTGACTGAAAGAATCTCATCTCAGGAGTAAATGCTACAGCTTCCTCTCTGCAGCTTCAACCTCAGGCTTACTAACATCTCCATCATCTATATTTCTTCCTGTTGTTAATGCATCCAATCTAGCTTGCATCTGTTGCACAACTTCCATTACTTCATCATTTCCAACAGGCCATCCTCTTCCACCACGTCCTCATCCTCTTCCAACTCTGAAAGCCATATTAACTTTCCTTCTCCATCTTCTGAGATTCAATTTAATGTCAACTGGTTGCTTTGATACCACTAATGGTGGCCTGGGTGCAGGCGATATGGACAAACGACTAAAACCTGAAATAATTTCTTCTAACTCTAGCTGAATTTCTCCTTCTATTTCAACAGGTTTATTAGTCATATATTATTAGCCTGACTACTTCATGAGTTGTTTTTCCCTCTAATCACCCCAACCCTTGTTATCGGGCACAAATCATATCATGGGCCTGTTTTCTTCCTTTCGAACTATAATTCCAGAGGAATTATAAAAACACACTATCGTTGCTTTCAAATGAGGAAACTGCATTTTAAATGCAAAATACACAGACAATGGGATTTTTGTTCCAAAGGAATGTAACAACACTAACAGCGCTTTAAAACGATTATAGTGTTAATTCTCAGGAATTACACTATCGGCGCAAGATTCCAAAGAAATGCATTACGCCAAATAACACTATTGGCGGTTACTATCGGCCTTCCAACATTCCTTTTTCTAATGTGATAACACATAGTGTTATCAGAGGTCGCAATCGCGACTCCAATGCTCCCAATGCTAGGCTCCTCCCGCTCCGATCTAGCAATGCGATCAACTTTGCGGACCCGACATCTTGTTCACCCTGCTCTATAGAGTTTTGGTTCTGAGCTATCGGTGTTTCGGACTTCGGCGACTCCAAAGGTCCCTTCCACTCCACTTGTGGTTCTGTGATACAATATTGGTTCAGACTCGATACGGGTATGAACCAGATTTAATAAAATATCAGGTTTGAACTTTTTTCAGCTAAGTAGTTTCACGAATTTCCTGTGTAAAATAGAGTTTCTGCTTGTGGAACTCAACAATGCTTACAAGGAAAATAAGCGTGCCGATATATGGGAAAAACCATACCAACAAGCTTAAATAATGTATTAATAGGGAAATAATGCCGAATCACCATTAACAAGGTTCAAAAGAAAATAATCACCACCAACACACATGCAAATACAAGTTAATAGAGAGCTGTCAATTCGAACGCACAGAGAGAGTTCTTCGAAAGTCACAATGCATCCAGGATCGACTCTACCGAGAAGTCCCATTATTTCCTTTTATAAATAATAGATAAAGCCCTCTCAGTCCTTATCCCATACAAAAGCATGCCTGTTACATAGAGCGATTAAGCAATTATCCATAAAGCTTACTATAGCTTATCCATAAAGTGATTATTACAACATGATTTTATTCTTAATTCTATCCTTATCTTAAACTAGAAAAACATGGAAGTGATGGCTAAAGGACCCCACTCCTTTGCCTGTAGATTTTTTTAGATTTTTGGAATAAGTTTGAAGATTTTTCCCTCCAAGTCACATGCTCTTGCATCACCAACCCCTAAATCCATTCTAAAAAATAAGAAACATACAAAGATCCCTCCTTTGGGGGGGATCTAGAGAGTAAAAAAATGTGCCCCTGTCACCTGAGAAAACTATACTATCCTAACCACATAGGGGGGCTCTGACTGAGAGAACCTAAAATTCTCACTCAACCACTAGGAGCCAAAACTTTGTTGTGGTGGCTTAAAAACCTTGAAGCTTTATGGAGTAAGGTATGGAAGAAAAAATGCATGCCATGAACAAACAATAGTCTGTTTATTTGGATGGGGGATGGAATTGAGGGATCTCATCTTTGGAATTTATCTTGGAAGAATAAACACATGATTCATGCTCACAAGTTTTTTGAAATCAAGCACATAAATTTAGCCCTCTTTTGGGAGGATTCCTAGTAGAAATGGCCCAACGTGGATAAAGGAGAGTTGAATGAGATAAAAAATTGTTTGATATTGAAAGGTAGAGTAGTGGTCCAATAGCATTGGGTGCAACCTCAATCTCAACAACAATGGAGGCAGGGAGAAGTGAACGCACTCGCTAGTGAACATAAGCACGGGAACCATCACGTGAGAACTAGAAATTGGAAGAATTAAAATCCAGTCTAGGAAAGATATTCTCTAATGAGGACATTGTCCTAAATGATCTTTTAGCTTAAAGGAGGCTTACATATTACTAGTTGGCATAGAAACACCCCAACAAAATTAAATGGAAAAAGCTATGGGACTCCAAACTCTGTCCCAAGGTGATCCATTTTCTTTAGCTTCTCATGCAAACCAAGATATTAAACTAGGACAATCTACAAAAAAGGGGTTTTCAAGGTCTAGGTAGACTCTAGATTCTGCTGGAAAAGCATAGAAATAATTGAGAATCTACTAAAAAATTATCAATTTGCATCACAAATATGGGATCACTTGGTCATATTTTTCAGACGATCAAATTGGAATGGAACCAATATTCATTCAACACTTTAATAATGTAACTTTCTAGTGTTATAGTGAATAGAACATGACAATTTTTTCTAGGATTTATAATGTGGGAAATATGGAAGGAAAGGAACATAATAATATTCAAATGTTAGTCATTAAATCTGGACACTATTGGAGCTCCTTAATGGGAAGGGTAAGAGAACCAATCCTCACAACCCCTTGGTTTGCACAATATTGGGAATGTAGTTCCAAGGAATCACACATTCTCATGCTTTTGGGTCTCAACCAATCCTTCATAAATTTTCAAGCTTCACAACTGCAACCCATTCCCTTAAGTACTAAAAAATGGAAACCACCTCTACTATCTTCTTCAAATCAAACTTTTATGAGGCCTTTAGGGGTAATCCCAACCTTGTTAGTTTTGTAGGGGTATTTAAAGATATCATGGACAAA
>APFE030204457.1:41826-52882 GCA_000404065.3 Pinus taeda
AGAATCAAAGTCCTTTTAAAAGTAATAGTAGCCATTGTACTATCATATATACAAAGAACTAGAAATAAGTTGGTAGATAAACTAGCCAACGAAGGTTTTCACTTCAAAGAAAATATTAAAAAAAAAATTAGCTCTATCCTCTTCTTGACACACTAGGAACCATATGCAAAGAAATTATAGAAATGTAAAAAGCTCCCCAATATGGGTACACATATGGTGGGGTGACCTCCTCACATTGAGATGATGGTCATCTATTTAATATGGCTGGGAGGCCACCCATCAATTGATGCTCTGCATGGCCTAGCATACAACTACACTTGGGTGGTAATTTGGTTTGTGCATGGGAGGGCACTATGATGATGACCTTAGTTGCATGGGAGTTCTGCGTAGGACAATTCATTCTGAATTCTAATATTAGGAGCACCCATGTAATAATTATGGTGATTAATAGGAAGGCAATAACATATCTTGACATGACATGGAGTAATGGAGATAGTGGACGGAGGGTTGAGGCTCTCATTGCAATTTATTGTATTCCATGCCATTATTTCTCGTGGGCGCTCCTAGCCTTTTACGTTCCTGTTATTTTGAAATATGATAGGTTTGGAAAGAAGGAAATTTAAAGTCAATCATGCAATAGAATTATCGCTACATGCAATAATGGATAATAGTTTGTAGCTAGAAAAACCTAGTCTAGGGCACACTACCTCTAGTTCATTGCAAGATTGGCAAAGGAGTCTTAAGTTTGCTGCAATTGCAATTTCTATTTTGCACAACCCTTTAGTTGTAGATATTTTTTTATTAGTGTTCTAAGGGAGTTGTGGATTAATCATTTATCCCCTCTCTAAGACTTCTAATTATAGGACGTATGTTTTTTTATGACTTCAAATTGAGATTTTTCACCCTCAATTTTAACCCCTACCTCTAATGTTTCTATATGTTGGGAGTGCCCTGCTCATTTTTAAGTTGGGTTATCCCTCTCTATCCTCCTAGTCACCCTCCCTGCACTCCCTCCTGGAGTTCCTACTATCTCTCCTTTTCCTATGTTCCCTATATAAACTCCATATTTGATTTCTCCTTCCCTCCTTAGGGTCCTAGAATTAGTTCATCCCCTCCCTAGGTCATGGCAAGACATTGTTTCTCCACTGCTCACCATGGAGGTAGAACAACATAACCCATCCCCTCCCTTGCCCATAACTTTGCTTCCCCCTCTTGTCCAAACCCAAGATCAATCAATAGTTTGAGTTGTTATGACCTAATATAGAGAAACTATCTCTGATGTAATTTAGAGACTAATCCTTGATGTGGAAGAACAAGCTCGACAAGACACAATGTTTATTCCAGATAAGAAAATGGACCATCAAACCAATGAATAGATACTTGAAGTGGGTAACTCTACTAGAGCATGCAACTCATCTTACGTGTGAATCATTAATCTTTAATAGCATACTAAAATACTCATGGGAAGCTTTTTTATTGGTAGAGAAAATTCTCAATAGGAAATGGCCACCTACATGGCAAAGTTATTGGACAAAGTGGATAGACTTAACAAGAAGGTATTAATTCTAGCCTAGAAATTTGCAAGCTTTGACTTCCCCTGTTCGAACAATGATAATGAGCTCCAACCACCAACTCCAATGGACTCCCCAACTGAATGATGATCAAGCGAGCCAAATATTTCAAGAAGAGGACATGTCATAATGTAGTCATTGCCATCTCTATCAATTCATGTTTTATTTAATTTTCTGGTCTTACTTCCATTTTAGAAACAATTTGGCAAACAATAGAATACACAATTGTAAACATTTGAACTTATGCTATTGGTTTAATTTCCCACGTGGCATACCAATAGCTAATAATGGATATCTATAGATAAATTTTAGGTTTTTAAAAATAAGTATCTAAATTACTATACGTTATTTTCACATAGCCTCATGTTCAAAATAGTTCATACATGTTGAATAGTTATAATATATGGTAATTGGATATGTGCATGAATTTGTCAAAAATAAATGTGAATAATGATTCATATAGATTATAAATTATTAATTTTATAGAATGATTATGTATATATCAATAAATTTAATTAAACATTAAAATACATTATTTTACTTTATTTATATTTGTTTAAAATAACATTAATAATATAATATATATAGTATGTAAAAGTAATAAATTAATTAATTTTTGAATGTAAAATATGTAAAACTATTATAGTAACTGAAACATAAAATATAAACAAATTTTCATAATTTTAATAATAAAAAACTCTACACCTTAATATTTTAAATAAAATAATAGGTAGTTTTATATTTTTTTATTATTTTTGTTAATCCGACATTATACACTTCATAAGATAATAAAATGGTTTTAATTAAAGAACTAATAAAATTGTTGACTCTTCATTGTTAGTTGAATGGTGGATTCAATACAAGCAAACCAAATTGACTTATATTTAACAATGTTGTCCCTCATCTTTCCATGACAAAAGATCTACCCATTTTTAACACTTAAAAATATTAATTTAAATTGGAAAAAAACTAATCAATTGAAAACTAGTGAAAATTATTGTATTTATTCATTTACTTTCTTGCACAACTACATATCATCATTGTTGTGTGTTTTAATTTAATTTCCAACATGAGAGTAAATTTAAAAAAACACAAATCTGTTAATTTACTTTCTAACATAGTTGCCTATCACAATCATAGGGTGTGCTTTAATTTCCTACATGAGAGTAAATTTTTAAAAGCACAAATATTTACATGCTCCCAATTCAAAAAGCATTTATTATTTGCCATTAGAAAATTGACATGCATATAAACATTAAAACATGAATATCCTTATTAGAGGAATAATAAAAAATTTAAATTTGAGTCTACAGTCATAGTCTTCCCACATTGATATTCCCCTCGTTAAAAGGAAAGGAGTAGCCGGAGAATAGCCACCTTATCCAATAGTTGCACGGAAAAAAATTCTAAGCGATTTATACTTTAGAATACCAAAAATAACCTACATGAACAAATAGTTTATGATACTATCCAAACAAAAAATTACCTACAGGAACACACAGTTTATAACACTACACAAAAAAACAAGCAGGAACACACTCTTTGTAACATCACCCAAAAAAAATGTCACCTCGTTAAAAAGACAAAGAATTACCTACAGGAACACACGGTTTATAACACTACACAAAAAAACAAGCAGGAACACACTGTAACATCACCCAAAAAAAATGTCACCTCGTTAAAAAGACAAAGAGTAGCTCGAGAATAACCACCGTAGCCAATAGTTATAGGAAGAAGAAAATTAAAAAAAAAGATGTAAGCGATTTACTTTCTAGAATACCAAAACGAAACAAAAAAAACCGACGGACAAACTGATTATAATACTACCAAAACCAAACTAGAAAGAACAAACTCTCTGTAATACCATCAAATAAGAACTGCTTATAAACCAATAGCTAAAAGCATAAACTTTTTACAATACCACCAAAAATACAAAACGACTAATAAACCAAAAACCAAAAGAAGAAATAAGCAATTTAATGTTTAGAATGCCAAAAACAAAATAGACAGTTACAAACTGTTTATAACACCACAAAAAAACCTGTTTATAATCTTCTTACTGCCACATTCACTTACGCTAACACGCAGGGTGGTGACAACCTTTGTTCAATTCTCTATGATTAGAAAATATATTTATAAAAAGAGCTTCAGCGTAAATCACATGAAAGAAACCTTTGTCTGTATATCTGTTAATTTTGTGCATATTTTGAGCTCATTATTTTTGTGCTTATTTTGAGTTGGTTGTTACAGACCAGTAGAAAAATGGAAAAACAAATTACAGGGAAGAAGGCATTATGTATGAATTTGAAGTTTGACATAGGTCGAACTTTCCAATTTCAAATGAGCCAGATGCATGCCTAAGTGATGGTCATTCGGTCGGGCCAGAGCAACAAGTTGCACATGGATGCTTTATTTTGATAGTCATTCACATGACAGTAGGTGTTGGATGTTGCATGTATGCATGTCATCTGATGTGCAAAGAAAAGTTCTTTTGATGTATGATAATGACATGGGACGTGAACCAAAATGATAACAAAAATGACGGGGCCCAGTTTGAAGTTGGAGAAACGTGAAGTCGATATAAGTTCGGTAGTACAATTATGATATGGTCTTCTTCTGATGATATATAGGTGTTGGTGCATATCACAAGAGAATGTGGACAGAAAACATTGTGAGGGTGTACAACAAATTACATTGCTCAAAGATCAGCTACATTTTAAGAACAATCCTATGCTATTGTAGTTGCCAATATTTTGTGAAGAACAGATTAGAGATAAAGGACACTAGTAGCAGTGACATTGATGTTGTACTCTTTTGGTATAGAACAGGTTAGAGATAAAGGACACCAGTAGTAGTGCCATTGATGTTGTACTCTTTTGGTATATATGGAGTAAATTAGATGTCTATAGTAAAATACATTTTGAGGTCACATGAGTTGGATGAGATTTTTCTAGCAAGTTTGTGCTCAGGTTTCTTTGCAATTTGTAGACTAAAAAAGGGGCATATTGTTGTAGCTTTATTTTGTCATAGGCATGATCTTGATGTCTTGAGAGCCATTGCATGTTGATCAAAGAAATGTCTCTAAAATATGTATGAAACCTTCATAAATTCTTTTACTAAACTAGCAGAAACAATCAACAAATTCCTTTCCAAGGGGATACTTACGTTGCTACAACAAGTACAGACACAAAAAGTGCATGAGTTGGGATACAAAATCTATGCACTCAGGATCAATTTGAGATTCATGGGGTTTTCAATAAAATCCCTTCTCAAGTTGGATAAAATTTCTTCACTCCTCTCCAAGGTGGATTAGTTAGATGGAAAGAACTTGATTTGGGCTCTAAAACTAGCCATGCTTGCCTTAGCACAACACAAGTATTTGGAGCACCCTCGTATAGGAGTCAAACTTCTAGTTGCCTCTTGTTTCAGTAGTATCATGATGTTGACCAGACCTATACCTCCTTATAGTGATTACACTATGAAGAGAGTCTTTAGACTAATAGTGGAGACCTTTTAAGATTTGGATAGCAGTGAGGGCCCTACTTTTGGGAAGAGGCTAGAGATTCTAGAAGTCGTGGCCTTCATTAGATATTATAACCTCATATTTGAGCTGGAGTGTGATGATTTTAACTTGTATATGTTCCAATACATCTTCAGCGTTAGGAAACATCATCCCGACACAGTCATAAAACACATGTAGTCCATTTTTTCCTTTTATATGGAAGTCAATGATGCCATTTGTAGGAGGTTCTAGTCTAGATTGTTGTCCGTTTGGAGGAGATAACAATTGGTCTCACCTACTTCTTATGAAATATTCAGAAGGCTGGTTAAGCATAATATTGGTTTGTTTAGGAGACGATTGACACAGGAGGAGTTTCAGAGGATTGGCGGTGAAAAACCATGCAGCAAGAGTGAGTTGAGGAGGAAGGGTCTTTGTTTCATCAACAAAGAACCTTGGGGACTTGATCACTCATGCTTGAATGATGCGAAGGAGATGAAAGAGGTAGAGCAAGAGGATATTCCTTCAGACCTTTAGGATAAGGATTGTTCTTTGGACCAGTCCATGGGTTCATACAAGGATGCCTATGAGGATCATGAGCATGTTGGAAATACTGGGGGGGGGGTGAATCAATATTCATTAGCAATTAAAACTTTTATATATATTTAGAGCATTAGTTAATATTCAATTATTATTAATGTTTATCCAGTAACAACAATAAACAAAAGAACACAATAAGCATGAGAATTTTAGGTGCAAAACCCCCTTTGGGTAAAAACCCACCAAACGCTTTTCTAATAAATTATTTAATGTTCAACCCCAACTGAAATGAAAATTACAATTTCCTAGAATTCTAGAAAATCATTCTTCTCCAGCTCCCACTGGAAGGATGCCTCAATTCCCTGGTCTCTTTTGTAGTTAACTGAATGGATGCCCCGACATCCTAGACCAACGTACCACGCTGAAGTGTTCATAGGCTTCAACCTATAGGCAACTTCATGCACCTGCCTAGCACCTCCCTGCCACCCTATAATGATCAGAAGTGAGAAAAGAGTGTATACTCCCGTACCAGGGACAATGATCCATGATACAATATGATTTACAATGATTTTCTTATACTTGACCAAACACCCAATCACACTATGACTTGGAACCCAACCATGACATCATCCCATCATTGACTCCTATGCCTCCCAACAATGCCTCTTTGACTCTAGGCATATTGACTCTTTTACAACATTGGATTTTTTACAAGACTTGACACTTGACTCGAAATTGCTTCTTGGATCACTTTTAGCTACTGAGGTAATGTTGTGTTTGCTTCAATTAATGGTACTTTGGCATTGCATGTCCTTCTAGTATGTGTCTGAGTTGTTCTAAAGTGTCATCCTTCCTGAACATGCATTAACAATCAAGACCCAAACAAATACAAAAGAATATACTTACGTTGTCCTGCAAAAACATAGGTCAGAGATGATACTCAAAATTAAAATGCAAGCACTAATCATACATACCTTATTGTAGTAGACTTACCCTTGAATATTGATGTGTGGTCCTTACTGCAGTGATCCTTGAATGCATACGCTTCCTTTCCTTCTAGGAGCTCGATATTGAATCTATTGTATCTATGTAATTTCGGATCTCCAAGCTCTTAAATTTCATACCGTGGTGGCCTTTTGAGTCCTCTTTCCAACCCCATAGGTATGATTGATATTGGATTCTTCAAGAAAGAGTTATGCCCAATCTCCCATGATGACCTGAATATAGACTAGTTCAGTAGAGCAAACTGGCACAAAGTTCCACGTGTCACTGTTTCAACCTTTGACCCTAAAAACGATACCCAAAAAACTAAAGTCCGTCCTCTTTCTATCACTGTTTACGAAATTTGAATCGAATGCTCAGAGAAAAGGTTATGACAATTTTCCTGATGTCACCTGTTTGACATGGAATTCAGGATCCTCCAAAAACCCTAAATTCCTCAGATCATATCTCGGAAAATAGCGAACCAAGATCTAAAATTTGGTCATGATGTTCATAAAGATTTCGGCTCAAATGGATTTTAATTTTAACTTCTGAATATTCATAGAAAAAAATATTATAGCGAAAATTCCACGATGACCTGTTTGAAGCAGCAAAATCCTAGAATCCAAGGCTCTAAACTTGCTTCAAAACAGACCATCAAACTTTCATAATTTTGTGCCCTAAATAGACCTCAAAAAAAGCTTACACTCCCTATAACAAATCTTGCGTTAGAATCTCATGAGGGCCGAAAAATTACAGAGGTCTTCTCACAAGATAGTTCGTTTAAAAGTGCTTGCTAGAGGAGCATATGAGGGTCACTATTTATAGAAATGTCTTGAGTTGAGAGGGTCCTCAACTAGTGAATGTTGGATGGATTTTAGGAGCACAAAAAATTATTAATTATTGACTATTCAATGACCACAACCCCATTGGGGTTTAGCCCACTAACCGGGGTTACTAAATTCAAACATGAATAACTATCAAACCGTGAAGAACTACGCGGCGTGCCATATATAAACAGAAACATCTCGATGAGTAGAATCCATCTAGAATATAGTTGACTCATAATATGATGAGTTTTCAAGTCAAAATTCCCATGCAATATCGAGGTAGCCCCTGGTGCTTCTTAGGTTGACATCAATGACAACCACTAATCAACAGAGCAGTCATGTGGAGTTGTTGAAAACATGCCAGATTTATATTTCGGTGTGTATGGTGAGCAGTCAATGGATCCCATGGGAGACATTCATGGTGATGAGTCACTAGTTTCGATTCAACATGAGAAACATATAGTGGAGCACGAGTCAACTAAGGAGGATGATACACATAGTACACATGATGAGCATTTTGTGGAGAACCAGTTGGAGGTTCATGTTGAGCCCATGATAGAGGAGGATATGCAACAATATTTTGGACCAACCACTGATGAGGGGCAGACAGATGCACAAATAGGCAACAATATTGTAGCGCTAGCAAACACTTGTTTTCAGGGGGTGTTGGAGTTTGACATGATAGTTTTGTAGGAGGTTGGTAGACTGAAGGAGCATGAAGTTCCCTATTAGGCAAGGGAGATGGTGGTGCATCCATCTTTGGGTCTACCCATTGATGAGGTGCAAACCGATGGAGTGAAAATTGACAAATCTGCAGTAATTTCGGGCAACAACCCTCTTTAAGAGTACATATATAGGGCTTACAACATAGCTTGCCCACTTTTTCCCATTTTAGAGAGAGGGGTAGTATTTCTTATACAAGTTTTGTTGATTGATTGAGCAGAGTAGCATGAGTTGAGCGTTGAATAACATCAACATAGTAGACTTATTCCTTACACAGGTGTCCATGCTTTGGATTTGCAAGAGATCATGAGTCAATATCCTATTGATGGAGTATCACTCTTAGTCAGGGGAGAAATACAACATAATCCCTTAGATAAGATGGTTAATACATTTTTCCATGGGAAGTGGTATGTGGATTCATTGTTCATCAGTATTCCAACAGCATTAGCCCAACATTAAGAGAGTGGGGATTGACCTCGTCCTATTCCAGAAGTTAGATTGGAGAGAGTTAATGAGTTGGTATTCTATTGGTATATAAACACCTATGACCAGAGACAAAGCACAACCATAACCTTGAGTTAGTGGAGATGATGATTGATCATGGTGGTTTTGGGATCCAGGTGGATTCATGGATGGTCGATTGAGTTAGTCGTATGTTTGGGATCCAAGTATTGAGGGACCCATTCATGTTTGGTTAGCGTGGATGCATGACATGGTATAGTGGTTCGTTTGGGATCCTGATATCAGTTTATAAATGCATGTGTAGTGGACATATACATATTTCTTAAGGGAAAGCAATATTGGGTGGGAGGAATTGTCATGTCCCCATTTTTATTTTCCTCTATAGTACAACTAGGGTGGATTTCTAGGGCACGAGATGGCAAACTCATGGGAGTAGGTTTATGTCATTAGGGGTTCTGGGGGAGTTTTGAGGAGTTTTTACGAGATCTGATGGCATTCACTTGGAATATTTTATCATTCTCACAACTTGTCTTTCATTCCATTGCATTTTGATAACTTTTAGAAAATGACGTTATTATTGAGTTTGACTAAATTAATTTTGCTTGAGGTGGAATTCAGAGAGAAATATTTGATGGAATACCTCAGAGTAATAGCTTGTTGGAATTAGAATGAGAAGATATATAGGATGAGATGTTGAGAAGTGACTTACATTGGTCAGAGACAGTATGGTGGGATATTTACCATTTTCCCTGATTAAAATGACTTTAATTAATCATTTAATTAATTGGATGAAAAAATCCAAAAGTGACTTAAGTGAAATAAAATAAAACTAAAAGTTACTTAAGGTAAATTCAATGGAGGATCTTCTAGAATAATAATAAAATAATAAAGTAAGATTCTTTTAGAGGCTTGGAAATCTATCCATCTGGTCTATAAAAGAGGAGGAGATCATTTGGGACATCCTTGAGTTGAGCATTTTTCTTGTAGATAGGTTTGGAGAATCGAGAGTTCCCAACTCCAGCAATAGCCCCATGACGGAAAACATCAGGTGATATTCCATGAGAGTGGGTGAGTACCCATCTCTCTCCTTAGTGAATTCATCCAGAATTCACAGGTTGTATTCAGCAAATCAGTGCTTGTTGGAGGCCCAGTTTTAGCCTGTAGCATATATTTGTGGGACGCTAATCTGTCAACCATTTCCAGTAGTTGCATGTATTATCTATATTAATAAAATAAGGTTGATTTTACCACATGTGTATCTTGTCTATTCTTCATTTGTAGTTTACATTTTTAGTTTTTGTAGTTAAATTTGTGGCTCAGTTTGTGCAAATGCTTTAAGGAATTAACAACTTAAATTTATGAAGCAATTTTTTGGTAATATTATATTTGAAACGTAACAATGGTATCACGTTTGAGTTGCATATTGTATTTTCTAGTTTAGCCCATAAATTGATGGTTGAATTTGTGCAAATTGTTATTTAAATTGATGACATAAGTTTCAAAAGCAATTTCCAACAAAATTTATATTTGGGACATTTACATCTTATGTGTCATTCTTTTCTGTTACAGTGTTTTACATGCGTTTATAACTATGCTCATAGATTTATTATTCAGAAATCTGTTATATTAATTGTTCTTTAATATTTCCAGCATGGCTTTTACCCATTAGTGAATTACACTTAGGTTATATTAACTAGGCCTAAATCGGTTCTTGGTACGAGATCCAAATTCCCTTGCGGTCTACTAGCCGCTATAAACATGATTGATTTCAACTTAATGCTATGTCGATTGTGGAATCTAACCTGTTTCTCATTATGCTTCTTGCATAAGTAAATCAAACAGAAAACTTATATTGTAATGAGAAAGAACACTTCTTCACATTTCTTTCACACAATGATTAATGTAATCTTGCCAACTTAATTTGCCCTTATTTTATGTTCTGTTTATTTACAGAAAAACCTCTAAGTTTTCTTTTAAGGTAATCATTATTTCCATTACATAAATTCCTATAGGAATCACCCTGTTCTGAAATAAAAAGAATACACTATTTTGTTCTGGAGGAAACATAGGAAAGTAAATAGATTACTCATATGTCAAGTTTGATACAGACGAGGAATTCTGTTATGAAACTAGCTCACAAAAAGATAGAAAAGATAGTTGAATGCCTTAGGATTCAGGCTCTTCGAGGGGGAAACCTCCTTTACATTACACAAATGAACAATTCTTGGATGATACAAATGACAAGACCTCCTTTCTATATATAGGAGTCTAAGGGGTCATAATATAATCAGAGCCGACCTAAAAATAATAATGTAAGGGCACAATAATAACAATAGTGGGCTTCTATGGGGCACAATAGTAAAAATATGGGCGCTACATGGGTACATCAATATAATAAGGGGGTTGTACTAATAACAATAAGGGGTTACACTAGTAGTATAGGGGCCTAA